>JAKCFO010000018.1:0-87633 GCA_030954485.1 Citrullus mucosospermus | reverse complement strand
TGCCACGAATCGGCAGGAGGCTGACAAGGCAGGCACGGTGGTTAACAAGGTATGCTTCCTATTTGGGGGTATCATGCCCTAGTGTTGTTTGACTCAGGCTCGTCACACTCGTTTATTTCTGCCGTGTTCGTTGAGATGCTGTGCTAGAGTTAGAACCCCTGCCTTTGTATATCGGTCTCTACCCCATCGGGGGAGATCTTGTTGGCAAAAAGAGAGATAAAAGCCTGTCGGGTAGAAATAGCAAATCGAGAGTTAGAGGTACCTTAATTGTCTTGGCCATGCGGGGACTTCGACGTTATTTAGGCATGGACTGGTTGGCTGCTAACCATGCAGTATAGACTGTGCGAGAAAGGAAGCGATTTCACGCCTCCGTCAGGGCCTAACTTCAAATTTAAGGGAGCAGGGACGGTGGTCCTACCCAAGTCATTTCGGCTCTAAAGGGTCCGCAGACTACTAACCAGGGTACCTGGAGCATTCTGGCCAGTGTGGTAGACGTAAGAGAAGATGAGGCTACCCTACTTCAGAACCTGTGGTGCGAGACTATCCGGACGTTTTTCCAGAGGACCTCCCAGGTTTACCACCAGTTAGGGAGATTGATTCGCCATAGAGGTGGAGCCGGTACGGTTCCCATATCCAAGGCTCCTTATCGTATGGCTCCAGCAGAGCTGAGAGAGCTGAAGGTGCAGCTGCAAGAGTGCTTGACAAGGGCTTTATTCGGCCGAGTGTGTCGCCGGGGGGGGCACCAGTGTATTCGTGAAGAAGAAGGATGGTTCGCTACGCCTTTGCATCGACTACAGAGAGCTGAACAAGGTGACTATCAAAAATAAATACCCCTCCCCAGAATTGACGATCTATTCGACCAGTTGCAGGGAGCCACAGTTTTCTCAAAGATTGACCTTCGGTCAGGATATCATCAGTTGAGAATAAAGGACAGCGACGTTCCTAAGACCGCTTTTCGTTCCGTTATGGACACTATGAATTCATCGTTATGTCCTTTGGTCTGACAAATGCCCCTGCAGTATTCATGGATCTAATGAACGGGTGTTCAAGGACTTTCTTGACACTTTCGTCATCGTATTCATCGATGATATTCTGATATATTCGAAGACGGAGGGAAGAGCACGAGGAGCATCTGCGAAAGGTTCTCGAAACCTTAAGGGTACATAAGTTGTATGCCAAGTTTTCAAAGTGCGAATTCTGGTTGAAGCAGGTATCCTTTTAGGGCATGTGGTGTCAAGGATGGTGTCTCAGTGATCCTGCCAAGATAGAGGCGGTTACGAGCTGGCCCCGCCTACGACAGCTAGTGAAGTACGCAGTTTTCTGGGTTTAGCGGGCTACTACCGTCGGTTTGTGAAAGATTTCTCTCGTATAGCCGTTGCCGTTGACTCAGTTGACAGGAAGGGCAATTTTTTTGTTTGGAGTAAGGCCTGTGAAGAGAGCTTCCAAGATCTCAAGCAGAGGTTAGTGTCTGCACCAGTACTTACCGTTCCGGATGGATCAGGGAGTTTTGTTGTGTACAGTGATGCTTCCAAAAAGGGACTGGGTTGTGTGTTGATGCAGCACGGCAAGGTGGTCGCTTATGCATCTCGGCAGTTAAAAAGTCACGAGCAGAATTACCCGACTCACGATTTAGAGTTGGCAGCAGTCGTTTTCGCTCTGAAGATATGGAGGCACTACCTGTATGGGGAAAGGATCCAGATTTTCACAGACCATAAGAGCTTGAAGTACTTCTTCACTCAGAAGGAGTTGAACATGAGACAGCGCAGATGGTTGGAGTTAGTAAAGGATTATGATGTGGAAATCCTGTACCATCCCGGGAAGGCAAATGTGGTGGCAGATGCCTTAGCAGGAAGGCAGTTCATTCAGCAGCTCTGATTACAGACCAGGTTCCATTGTGCAAGGATCTTGAGCGAGCAGGTATCGCAGTGGCAATAGGAGAAGTCACTTCCCAGTTAGCTCAACTATCAGTGTATCCCACTCTAAGGCAAAGGATCATAGATGCCCAGCAGAAGGATCCGTACCTTGAGGAAAAACTTCGCAAATGGAGTCAGGGCAGATCAGTGAGTTGTCAGTGTCCTCTGATAGTGGCCTTACCTACCACGGACGCTTGTGTGTTCCGGCAGGCAGTGTTAAAGACGAGCTGTTGTCGGAGGCTCATAACTCCCCATTTGCGATACATCCGGGCAGTACCAAGATGTATCAGGACTTGAAACGTCATTACTGGTGGCCCAATATGAAGAGGGAAGTGGCTGAATTTGTTAGTAAGTGTTTTGTTTGCCAGCAGGTGAAAGCTCCGAGGCAGAAGCAGCAGGCAGGGCTGTTGCAACCCCTGTCGGTACCCGAGTGAAGTGGGAGAATGTATCTATGGACTCATTGTAGGGTTGCCTAAAACAGCGAAAGGTCACACGATGATATGGGTCATCGTGGATAGGCTCACCAAGTCAGCACATTTATTCCGGGAAAGTCCACCTTTTCAGTAAGTAAGTGGGCGCAGATTTATGTAAGGGAAGTAGTAAGGCTGCACGGAGTGCCAGTTTCTATAGTGTCTGACAGAGACCCTCGTTTCACATCTAACTTTTGGAGAGTCTCCAGACTGCTTTGGGCACTCGATTGGACTTTAGTACGGCTTTTCACCCCCAGACAGATGGACAAACGGAGCGCTTTAAACCAGGTACTAGAGGACATGCTACGTGCCTGCGCCCTAGACTTCCTGGTAGTTGGGACTCCCACTTACACCTGATGGAGTTTGCCTACAATAACAGTTATCAAGCTACCATTGGCATGGCGCCATTCGAAGCCTTTATGGTAAGAGTTGCAGATCTCCAGTTGCTGGGATGAAATAGGGGAGCGAAGACTGTTAGGACCAGAGTTAGTGCAATTCACTACGAGGCTATACGAAGGATCAGGGCAAGGATGCAGACAGCTCAGAGTAGACAGAAGAGTTACGCCGATGTAAGGCGGCGAGACCTGGAATTTGAGGTAGGAGAGAAGGTATTCTTGAAAGTGGCACCCATGAAAGGGTCTTGAGGTTCGGGAAAAAGGGGAAGTTAAGCCCTCGGTTCATGGGACCTTTGAGATATTGGAGCGAGTTGGCCCCGTGGCCTATCGTTTAGCCTTGCCACCGTCGCTCTCCGCAGTTCATAACGTGTTCCATGTCTCTATGCTTCGAAAGTATATGGCGGATCCATCCCACGTGATCGACTTTGAGCCCTTACAGTTGAGCGAGGATTTAAGTTATGAGGAAAGGCCAGTGCAAATTCTTGCAAGGGAAGTGAAGGTTCTGCGCAACCGGGAGATAGCATTGGTGAAAGTCCTTTGGCAAAACCACCTGCGTGAGGAGGCAACGTGGGAACGAGAGGATGAAATGAGGTCAAAACATCCAGAGTTGTTCCAAGAGTAAAAAAAACTTTCGGGGACGAAAGTTTCTTAAGGGGGGAAGAATGTAACAATCCCAAATCTATAATAAATTTAAGTTATCATGTATGAAAAAGGAAAATATGATTGTTTATTCATGCATTTATTTAAGCTAAGATGGAAATTTCAAAATTTGAGTTTAAGGAAATTTTTGGGATTTAGAAAAGGATGATTTTATCTTGGGGCAAGTAAAATAAGGTGATTAATTTTTAGTAAGATTGGATAATTGAAATAAATCTTAGTTGTAGAAGATTTTATTGGATTTTATTTGATTTTATTTGGTGGAAAAGAAGAAAAAGGGAAAAGTGGAAGGAATAAGGAGTTAGGGTGTGTTTATTTAAAACCCTCGTTATGTGTGCCAATTTAAAAAAAAAAAAAAAAGAAAAGGAAAAAGAATTTCCTTTTTCTCTCTCTCTCCCTCGCGCCGCCGCCCGCCCCCCTCGATTTTTTTCTTTTTTTTCTTCTTCTTCTTCCTCCAGCAGCCGCCACCGAACTCTCTCCCTCTTCCGCCGCCGAGCACTCTCCCTTCCTCACGTCGACCGAACCAGCGCCGCCGCCGCCGGGTTTTTCCTCTCTCCCTCGCGTCGACCCGAACCAGCGCCGCCGCCGCCGGCCTTTCCGTCGGTCTTCTCTCTCTCACGTCCGCAGCAGCAGCGCCGCCGCTGATCGGCAGTTTTTTTTTTCTCCCTCGCGTCCAGCAGCGCCGCCGCCTCCCAGCGTCAGCCGCTGCCGCCGCTGGTTTTCTCCTCGCGCCGCCGGTCCTCTTCCGCCGCCGCTTCAGTCAAACGCTCGCCCGACTGCTCGTCACCGAACCGGTAACGTTTGGGTGAGTAACTCGGACCCAAGGTTAATTGCGGCATAGTTTGGTAAACCATTTGTGATATGGACTTTTGTGGTTAAAATTCTCTTAGGTGACCGGAAGTTGCGTTGGGTAGAAAGGATTGGAGACAACTGCGAGTTAAGCCACGTTTGGGAATTTACCAGAACTGCCGCGTATTTAATTCGTTGGAGTAATCCTCAGGTAAGTGGTCTTACTACCTGAACCGCCTACCCGCCATGTGTTTAATTGCCATGAGTAGAATTTCTAAGCCCAGGTGACATAGTATGCTTGTATGAGACTTCCCATGCTTAGCGGATGTATGTGATGGTTATAAGATTCCCATGCTTAGCGGATGTATGTGAATGGTTATGAGATTCCCATGCTTAGTGGATGTATGTGAATGGTTATAGATTCCCATGCTTAGTGGATGTATGTGAATGGTTATAAGATTCCATGCTTAGCGGATGTATGTGAATGGTTATGAGATTCCCATGCTTAGTGGATGTATGTGAATGGTTATAAGATTCCCATGCTTAGCGGATGTATGTGAAGGTTATGAGATTCCCATGCTTAGTGGATGTATGTGAATGGTTATGAGATTCCCATGCTTAGTGGATGTATGTGAATGGTTATGAGATTCCCATGCTTAGGGGATGTAAGTGAATGGTTATGAGATTCCCATGCTTAGTGGATGTATGTGAATGGTTATGAGATTCCCGTGCTTAGTGGATGTATGTGAATGGTTATGAGACTCCCATGCTTAGTGGATGTATGTGAGTGATGAGGCATGTGCTTATAATACGGGATGTTTCATAAAGTGCTGTTAATGTATGAATTTACGGAATGAAAGGAGTGATACCTTAGTTGACCTATAAGGTGGGTAGTGGTAACTCCCTACATCGGTTTGGATGTTCACCAGAGGTTGTGTTCCTTCGGGTTCACCAGATATTGTGGTCCTTCGGGGTCACCAGAGGTTGTGTTCCTTCGGGTTCACCAGTTATTGTGGTCCTTCGGGGTCACCAGAGGTTGTGTTCCTTCGGGTTCACCAGTTATTGTGGTCCTTCGGGGTCACAGAGGTTGTGTTCCTTCGGGTTCACCAGATATTGTGGTCCTTCGGGGTCACCAGAGGTTGTGTTCCTTCGGGTTCACCAGAGGTTTTGTGTTCCTTCGGGATCACCAGAGGTAAGAGTTCCTTCGGGCTCCAGAGGTTAGTGAACATCCAAAGCCAACGGTAGGGCGAGTAAACCAGTTCCCTATAAAAGTATGATGGATATGCATGTCTTAATGTGTTGCACTTAAGGACTTGAGTGCCTAGCTCGCTCCGGTAGTGGGGTCACTTACTGAGTAATAAAATTACTCATCCTTTCATCTATTTTTTCAGGTAAGGGGAAGAACGTGCCGGCGAATGACAAGAGGATTCCCTGATGGTGTCACGGGACCGGTGTAGCTTCCGCATAGCACTGCATGTTTTTTTTTTTTAGTTCTGTCCAGTTGTCAAATTTGTTTTGAGGCTTGCCCTTCTATTTGTATTTGGATTCTTGTCTTTGAAATATTATTGATTTATTGGTTAAATAACAAAGAAATTTCCATAAGTAGCAATGTTTCTTTCTTACTACTCAGCATCGTGTCTTTTAATGAAACTTCTAAGATTTGAGGATATGGTATTGATTATCAGAGGCCATTGAATAAGAAGTGGTCGTTAAACCTTCTCTTCCCACAATTGAGAATTCAAAAAATGATATTTTTGTTATAAGAATTTTATTATTATTATTATTATTATTTTGATGAAAATTAAGAATCTTATTTTCGCTCAGCCACTTTGCCTACATGTCTCAAATATTATGGCGGATATGTGTGTAAATGGTCAAAATGGTTCAAAGCAGATATGTTTGAGTGAGAACATAATTTCTATTTGGTCCTAAATGTAGCCACTCTTTTTTATTCGAATTTATTTAAATTAATTTATTAATTTTTATCGTAGGTTTTTCTAATCTAATTTTGATTGTTTACCTGTTTTTATGATAATTTTACCTCTTCTAACTTTTATTTTAGTTTGGTTAAAGTAACCAATTTAGTTATGATAAGGAAAAAGGGGGAAAGCAAATCAAATGTAGAAAAAATTTGAATTGGTTTTAGTTGCCTAAAGTTGTTCTTCCTTTTTGAGTTTAAGCCAAGTTTGGCAAAATTTTAAAATTGAAATAAAATCCATTAAAAGAAAATAGGCAATTGTCGAAATGACTTTAGCCTTTATAATCCCATCTTCTCTCCCAAAAACTCTAGATAGCCACCATTCTCATTATCTCTCATTCTCTATTCAAAAAAATCTCTAGCCTCCATATCTCTCATAGAACACAAAAAGCCTAACTTAATTGGAGGTTGCATTGGTAGGAACTTTGTCCCAAGGATCCGCACCTCACACAACAAGCGGTTTCGTGTTTGAGATTTCTTCTTTCGTTTTTCTTCTTCCCTCTTAGAAACCTTGAAAAAAAATAGGAAGAAATAAAGGTATTAGCAAAGATAACTACTATTATTTATTATTATATATATATTTTTTATTCTTCACCTTGTTTATTATCATTATTATTGCTATTATTATCATGTGATCTTTTACATGCACTTAGTTTAGATATTGGTTCCCTCTTATCTTATTTTATCTTATTTGTTTGTTTTATTCATTTTCTTCCCTAGTTCTTTTTTTTTTTCTCTCTCTCTCTTTGTTGTTTTTTTTAAAAAAGGAAAGTGTGTAAAAAGAAGACGGGAGATGAAAAAAATGAAGTAAAAAGTAGGTAACACATCTTATAATGAAGTTATGTTTCTTTGTGTTTGAAGTAAAAAAAAAAGTGTAAAAAATGGGTAATGAGTATAAGAAGAAGATAAAGAGAAGAAAATAGATTGGTAGAGAGCAAAGTTTAGGAGAAAAGAAGTTGGTCTTTTTTTTTTTCTTTTTTTTTTTTTTAATAAAAGAGAAAGGAAAAAAATTTAAATAAATATGACAAATTTACTATCATTGTTATTATTATTATTATTATTATCATTATTATTATTATTATTACTACTATTATTATTATTATGCAATATGTAAAGTTTGGGTGTTTTGCCATCCATTTTTTTGTCATTTTTTTGTTTGTTTATTTATTTATTTATTTATTTATTTATTTATTTATTTATTGTTGTTGTTGTTGTTATTATTATTTTTTTAGTTTATCCTTTTATATTCTTCATTTGGCATTTTTCTTAGCCTTTATTTGTCTATTTTATCTTACAAGCATTTGTTTTGTTACTATTCTTGTATATTCATGTTGTATTGTAATCAAGTGATTTTGGTCTAATGTTCTTAATCTTAGTTTATCATTATTTTTTTTATAAAGAAAAAACCGACAACGGATTCTAGAAATATTTGGGAGTCCGATTTTCTAGATTCTTGAGGTGAGGAAATTGATTCTTTGGGAGTCCGAGATCGATCTCCAATATATGTTTTATTAAATTTTATTATGCCCTCTTATGTTGCTTCATTTAGTTTGATGCATCTTAATTATGTTTTTCTCATATAATGTTCATATTAAGTCTTATTTGATTTCTAATTAAAAATTTTCAAAGTTTTTTAGATCTTTCCCAATTAAAATTTCTCAAAGTCTTAAAATCCTTCTAATTTAAATTTCTCTAAGTTTTTAAAAGTTTTTTTTTCACAAGACTTTTTCTAAATCATTTAAATTTTTTTAATTTAAATTTACACATTTTGGGTTTTCAAACATTCAAAAATTAATCTATGATTTCAAAAGTTTCTCTAATCCATTATTTCTCTAATTGTTTTTTCTAAAAATATCCTATGATGGAATTTAGGAAATTTGAGACTCTGATTTCCTAGAATTCTTAAGGTGAGCGATTACATCTTTGGGAGTCCGAGATTTGATCTCAAGAAAAAATGAACTTAATGAATGTTTAAAAAAAAAAAAAACTTCATTTATTTAAAAACTATACTATGACGGATTTTGAGAAAATGTACTAATTTCTCACTTTCTTGAGATGAAGAATTTTTCCTCAATTATAATATAGTCAAATTGACGGAATTTGTTCCACTTATTTTATGAGATCATTGCTTCAAATATTGGAGTAATAAGGGGTAAAATAAGACATAACTTTCTTAAAAAAATTAAATAATACTTTTAATTCAAGATAAAAATAAATTGGCCGCCATTTCGCTTAACGGGTGTTGTGGGGTGCTAACACCTTCCCCATACATAAATGACTCCCGAACTCAACTCTAGTTTTCGAGACCATTTTTATTTCTAATTAAAAATTGTTTATTTTACTTCGGTGTCCCAATCACACCGTAAAAAAGATTGGTGGCGATTTTTTTTTTTTTTTATATATATTTTCTTTTAAAATTAACCCTTTTCGAAGATGTTCGCCGCTCTACGTCATCTCGGGCACATGGCGACACTAAAAATTTTGTAATGGCCGCTCTTTATATATAAAGTTTGGAAATGCTTCTTGGACCATTAAATCAGAAATGAAAAATTAATATATCTAGATTATAATGATTAAGAAAAATAGAATGTTCTTGTTATATGACTGTTTAGCGCGCTGAGTTGAGTTCATATGTCTGGAATTTATATGTCCGTGGAATTTATGTCTATGGTTTGAGTGTTTGGGGTGCTGAGTTCATATGTAAGTGGTATTTGGTGCAATTTTTTTTTTTTTTTTTATACATAAATTCTGTTTTTATGATGATTATTTTTGTTTGGAAACTTTTTTTCAATAATTTTACATGTATTTTTTTAAAAAAAAACTTAGTTTGCACTTTATTTTATTGTTTTTTTAAGCAACATGTATTGTTGGGAATTATGGGAAATGGAGTTTAGGGTTTACTTTTGGATCATGTATTTCATTTTTTTTTTTTTTAAATTTAAGCCATCATTTTACAAATTTATGCATATGAGGTTTGTGGTTACGTCATTTTATTTTAACACTTTTGATAGAAACTTTTTAAAATAAAAACACTCACATGCCTAACAATTTTTTCTCAAAAGTGTTTTTACGTCGAAGTTTATATGATTTCTTATATGATAAACGTGATTTTATTAATGTTAAATTATTATAAAAAATGACTATAAAATATTATGAACTAACAAAAAATATCGAAAATTCAACATTTTGATGGAACTTACGTACTTTTGTGTCAACAAATATGTTTTTTTATAGATAATTTTGTGCATCAACTTAAATATAAACATTGTTAATGTTTATATGTATTTTTAAATTAATAGTTATTTATAAATTTTAAATGATGGTTTTATTAACAATTTTATGTCACGAGCGTCAACAAAACAAAAAACTCATCTGTCAACAAAGCGCAGATTTGTAGTAGTCATAATTTAAAATAATAGTCATCATAGTTGGTGGAGTGGCGTTGTTGGAAAGTCGTCGAAGTTGGCCGCAGGTGGTGGTTTCCAGAGGTGGTTGTCAGAGATGGTCACCGAAATTGGACATCAGAGGTGGTTGTCGGAGTTGGATGTGAAAGGTGGTCGCTAGAGTTGGCTGATGGAGTTGGACATCAGAATTGGCCACCGGAGGTGGTTGCCGGAGTTGGTCGTTGAAGGTGGTTGACGAAGTTGGTTGTCGGAGGTGAGCAACGAGGCATCGGTGGTGATGAGGGCTGAGTGCATTGTTAGTGGACATGGTATAAAATGTTGATGACATATGAAGTTGGTCTCCCAAACAACGAGTTGAGTTCATATCTCAACTCATCTCATCACTCCAAACACCTCGTAGATAATAACAACTAATTAAGAAAAATAAATAAGGTCTGTTTGTAATCATTTATGCCTCGTTTGGTAACCATTTCATATTCTGTTTTTTTTTTTCTTTTTTTTTTTTGAAAATTAAGTCTATTGACACTACTTCCACTCTCATATTTCTTCCAATTTGTTGTCTAGTTTTTACCTGTGGTTTTAAAAACCAAGCCAAATTTTGAAGAAAAAAAGTAGCTTTTACAAACTTGTTTTTGTTTTTGGAATTTGGCTAAGAATTCAACCATTATACTCAAGAAATATGCATATCATTGTAATAAGTGTGGAGGAAATAAGCTATAATTTTAAAAAACCAAAACCTAAAAATGAAATCATTACCAAACAGAGCTAAATTTTTGGTTTTGTTGTTTTTGAAACTTGTACTTGTTTTCTCATAATTTCTTACTCATAATTTTCACTATTTTTATGTAAACATTTGAATTCTTAGACAATTTCCAAAAGCAAAAACAAGTTTTTGAAAATTACAATTTTTTTTTTTTTTTTTGTTTAGTTTTCAAAACGTGATTTTGATTTTTGAAAACACTCCTAAAATGTAAACAACAAAACATATAAAATAATAGATGAAAGTAATATTTATAAGTTTAATTTTAGAATAACAATAACAAATAACAAATAACAAATGATTACCAAATTGGGCGTAGATAAATTGAAGCACTTAGTACCGGAGCCACATACAATTCTATTCCAAGAAATTGTGTTCATGAGGCTACTGCCCATATTGCAGCAGTCCATGAGCCATATATATGTACAGTGGTCAACCTGGAAATATTCTTGAAATCCTAGGATAAATGGGTTGGTTCCTGCCAAACAAAATTTTAAAACTACACATAAAATGCAATTAAAAAAAAAAAAGTTTTATTTGGTATAGTTGGGGTAGAAAAAGCACGTGTCAATCAATATGTTCACTTTGACAATAAAAAAGTATTTTAATATAAAATATTCAAGAGAATTTCATTCATTAATATCTACTTGTATATGTCTATCAATCTTAACTATTTCATTATATATATAGATTCTGTTTTATTAATTAAAAAAAAAATGGAATCAATTCTATTTCTAAAAAGTAAAACATGTGGGAATCGATTCTAATTATTTTAAAGTGATGGTTTGTTTTTTTAGAAGGGAGATAACCAAAATTTTGGATTTCCAAAATTAGAGAGGGCCAAATCCAACATTTTTACATAATGATATTTGTTATTTAAAAATGATTAGATAACTGTTTTTGTTTCATACAATTTCTACACAGAAATGTCCTAAAGTTACCTAATATATTGAAGAAGATTCGCTATTCATTAATTTTAATTAATTTAATATAATTTAAATTTACACAAAATACTTGTTTTTATTCATTGTAATTTCTTTTTAAATGAATATAGTTTATATTATTTGTATATGTTATTTTTCTCATCAAAATAATATATATTAATATAAGAATTCTAGGAAACAAATATCAATTTGAATTTGAATTTGAGTATTTTCCTAAAAATAATAAAAAGAATTTCAATAACTAAGAAGGGTGATATGTATGGTTCACAATATTTCTTTTAATTATACAAATAAATAAAGAAGAGTGATATATATAATTAAAAGATGAAAGGTAAAATAGGAAAAAGATATTGATGCCCTTAACGTGAAAATCTCGAAAATACATATTTCAGAAGAGCATTTAAAACTCTTGAGATGCCCTCGTAAGGGATCTCCGAGTACATCTCCAAAGATGTTTACGCATCTTAAATTACTGCAAAATAAACATAGTAATCTAGATGTCAATTTATGAAAATATTAGATTAAAAAAAAAAAACCTAAAGAGGAAAACAAAGATGGGCAATGATAAGGTAGCCCATGCATCCATCTTTTGTTACATAGTAATAAAAATAAAAACAACTCAATTTTTTATTTAAAATAACAATTTGCCACACGACAAATTTTTATTAAGCAAATATCTTGGACGACATAAAGATAGGTGTAGTTCAAGCCAATTTTTATTATTATTATTATTATAAAAGATTAGATTTCGTTTTATATACAAAGAAAAAAAAATTGAGAATCATTTATGTTTAGATCTGCTCACATAGTCAAAATTAAAATAAATTTAAATGAAATCAAATATAAATGAAGAATTAATTCTTATCTACGATCAATTATTTGAAATCAAAATCTTTTTTCCCTTTTTAGAACAACTTATTTATTCAACGTGCGTTACAAATGTTACATAAAGTTAAAAAAGAAACTTAATTATAGAATATTAATAATACAATTATAATTTATGAAGTTGAGTCATGAAAAAACATTTATAAAAATTTTGGAAGTTCCGCGTGGAAAAATAATAGTTATTATTATTTTTTTTTTTAAAATATCGTCTTATTTTTGTAATGTTTTCTTTTTTTTCCTCTAAATTTCGTGTTAATTTTTTATTTTTACTCTGATGAATTGATCATCTTATTAGTTTAAAACTTTAATTTAAACCAATTTTTTTTTTTCAAATTCGTGATAACTTTTTTTTTTTTTTTTTTTATTTTTTTTTATTTTTATAATGGGATGATTTGATTATCCTCTTATTTCCAACCTTAGATTTAAATTAAATAAAATTTTGTGATAATAGTCTGTTAGTTTTTCTTTTTCTTTTCTTTTGTTTTCTTTTGTGATGATTTGATTATTTTGTTAATTTTAAACCTTTGATTTAAACCGAAATTTTTTTTATGGAATAATTTGATTAGCCTCTTAATTTTAAATTTTAAATTAAACCAAAGTATTTTTCTATTTTTATTTTTCTTGGATTGAATGATTGATCATTCTTTTAATTTTAAACCAAAGTATTATTTTTTTTTAACTTCGTGAAATCATATCTATATTAATGTTTTTCTTTAATTGATTTGGATGATGTGTGACTATTGTTGTAATCTCAAACTTTAATTTAAAATAAAATATTGTCATTTTATATTTTTGCATTAAAATTTCTTAATTGAAAAAAAGTTGAATTGATTATCTCCAAAATTTTCCATAAACCCTAAAAACTTAGGGAAATTATTTTAAATGGCAAAACTGTTGAAAATATTTACAACTAATATCAAAACATACAGTCTATTGCGATCTATTGCGGTCGACGCAGATAGACAGTGAAAGTTTGCTATATTTGTGAATATTTTGGTTCCTTTTGCTATATTTGAGAAGAACCCAAAAACTTAATGTCTCTTGATTTGCCACAGTCTTTTTCTTGATTTTAAACTCTATTTCACAATTTTATGAATTGGTGTGTGTTTACATCACAAAAATAGGTAAAAATTTAAATACTAAAAATTATTATAAACCTCTAAACTCCATTAATTAGTGTGTATTTTAGAATTACAGTGGAAAAAAAAAAACTACGAAACCATAAAAATAATCACTCTGATCTTCTTATTTGTTACTTTGTCGAGCTCTAAATTAATTGAACCTAAGAAATTTCTTAAACCTTAAATGCAAGATCTTCTTCTCCGTCTTCTTCATTATGTGAGGATCCGTAGGTAAATTATGTGCAGTTGATTTTTTTTTTTTTTTTTTTTTTTTTTTTTTTTTTAATTTTAATTTTAATTTTTATTTTCAAATCAAAATGATTTGATTTGATTTTTTTATTTTATTTTTCTCCAGAGATTATTAGAGATAAAATGTGATAATTTGTTTTCCTTTTATTTAAAGTGAATTTGAGATTAGAGATAAAATGTAATTTAATTTTTTTTTCTTTTTTTCAACTTGAATTAGAGACTAGAGAGATAAAATGTGATAATTTCTTTTTTTTTTTTTTTTTTTAAAAAAAATTCCTTCTTTTAAATGTGAATGCCAAAAATAGAGAGAAGTTTTTTTAATAATGTAAATGTGAAATTATCTAAGGTATTTCTATGATCATCAACTAATAGGGACAAAAGGGAAAAATCAAGCCCTTTTAAAATAGTACTAGTCAATAATACATGCAATATACGTTGGGTTTATTTTATTAGGTATAAGATCGAACTTTGTTAACTTTTAATTAAATATTACAAGTAAAATATATAAATAACATTAGCATGGAAAACTATCTCTTACATTGTTGTAAAATGGTCCTGGAATGATAATTTCAATTTTTTTTATCATCTATATAAATTTTATAATAATTACTTTAATAACTAATTTCTTTGTAAAACTATAAGTTCTTTCAAATATCAAATGATGATTTCTTATCACATATACATAACTTCATATCATCACATATTGAAAAAAAAAAAAAAGAAATAATTTATACTTAAAAAAAGGAAATAAGATATATTTTAGTTATATCATTACAATCATCAAAAGATTTATATAAAAATGTACTTAAAAATAAGAAAGACGACTTTTGATTTATATAAAAGTAAAAAAGGTTCCTCTAATGGTAAAGCGACAGCAAAATAAAATGAAGTATGTTAAAATATATAATTAAAATAACAAAATGAGACTATATAAAGAAGGGTTTTCTACATAGAATGCGTTAATTGCAGGTCTATATTATAAAATTGTCTTCTACGTTCCATTTATTACATAAATAGTCCAGCTAAATACAAATTTTAATTAATGATATAGCGTATTTACTATTAAAACCCCGTCCACTATTTTTATAAAACAAAATAATAATAATAATAATAATAATAATAATAATAAAAGCCTAGGATTTTGTGTTCTCTCTCATTCATGCATAGACTAGGGTTTTGTGTATCCATGCAATCATTAATTCTTTTTTTAAAAAAAATAACAAAAGAAAAAATTTCTTATTTTCTTACTTTCCCCCAAAATTTCTCATGCTTTTTTCTCTTCTCTTTCTCTTCTTCTTTCCCACTCTCTTTTTCTTCCTCCTTCATTCATGGTTTCCTCTCCTCACGCTAGTGGGTTTTTATCTCTCTACTCTCCACTAGCTTCTCTCTTTCTCTCTCTCTCTAATTGCATCAAGGAAGGATGATGACGGTCAACGGGACGAGGTTTTGGACAATAGCTTTGGGGCATTGTGGATTCGAGCGACGCAGGGTTTTGGAAGATGATGGTCAACTGTAGTCACAGACCCAACCGTCATGGTGATAGGTAGGGCGACGAGTCAACAACGATGAGCAAGGTGACTGAGGCTGAAGGCAATGTTAGTAGATCTAGGGCTTCATGAAGAAGAGGTGGGAATGGGCGACGACGAAAAGTGCTTCATGAAAAAAAAGAGATAAATAAATGCGCGCGCACACACACACATATATATATTTTGTGATATATATTTGTTTATTTTATATAAACGAGGATAATTTTATATATATATACTGTGATATATATTTGTTTATTTTATACGCTTGTATATATGTTTTATGTTGAACATTGAGTCTATCTGTGATTAATATACTATGATATATATTTTTGTTTTTTTTTTTTCGACTACTTTGAATTTATGATATATACTGTGGTATATAATAGAATTTATGATATACACTAAGATTTGTATTGAAAATTGACACTTTTGATGTTCGAGCAAATGATAAATATTGACAAATTAAAAAATACATAAACAATTTAGATACCATTTATATCATTATATAAAATGCATAAATATTTATGCATAAACCACAACTAATTTGAGATTTTCTAGCATTTTAATTTACTGCCGTTTTACATGTGCATTTGCACGTGTAATTTTTATAAAAAATTGAAATATGCCACTTTTAGTAATTTAGATAAAATATTATTTAATATATTTATTTTTAAAATGAGTGAGGATTAACTTTTATACATTCTTACAATATTATACTAATTATTTAGAAACATGTTATAACTAATGTGAATATAATGTTAATCTAACTTATTTAATAATCGTATCTAATTAATTTACTACGTAAAAGTTGTAATTTTTTAAAATTATATTAAATTTACGTAGAAAGATCTCATTTTTAAATTACTAATTTTAGTTCATAAAATTAAGTTTATTGTTAAATTTTTAAGTAAAAATCACGTTTTTGTTTAACTACTCCATATGATATATATGTTTACTTTATTTTATATTGAATAAGAAATTGTAGTTTTATTTACTATAAGTCACTATATATTGAATAATTCATAAATAGTGTAATTGCAAAAATATAATATTATAACTCATCATCATTACTAAAAAAAAAAAAATTTAAATGTACAATATATCTAGAGTTAATTTTGGTTTATGTATAAATACTTAAGAAAAAATTATAATGATGGACGATATCTAGGTTATGTTTTTAATTTGTCAAATTTTATCATTTATTCTGTCATTAAAATCATAAGTATTTTCTTAATTATTATTATCATATGCTTTCTGTTTAAAAGTTGGAACTTTCAAAATATCCTAAAAATTAATCTAAAATTTTCATATCCCACAACTAAATATAATTAGATAAATGCTAAGTTAATAACCAATATATTATATTTTTCATATTCTGTTTATTTAATTTTCATGGGTTTATTAGAATGACATCATTTATCTCATACTTAGGTTACATTTTTTTGATGTGACAATTATTTAAAAATATATACGCTTAGTATCATTTTTTATCTAAGAAAATAATGTATTTTTTTTTAAAGGATTTATGAAGTTATATTACCCATTTTGGAACCATTAACTTTTCTAATTAATTTAATATTTATAATCAATTAACAATGTTTAAACATGGGTTACATGATCTTTTTTTTTTTTAATTTCAACGCAATGAACATAAGCATGTAATTGAATAATCAATAATTATTTTTCTAACAAACATTATAAATGAAATCAACAATATACTAATTATAAAAGCACAATAAAAAATAGTTTAAAAAAAAAAGTCATGACTGTCCCTGCACATTCCTTAAAATAAATTTGCTCACTTGTTGATCATTTAACTTCGTTAAAGTAGATTCTTAAAATAACAAGCCTAAGATTTGAGATTTTTATTTGATGTGTTCATCCTTGCAACTCGCACATAAAACCTGTAACGACTTAGCTCCCTAGGACTCAAGCTAGGCCGTCACTTGTGCGTGCATAAAATTCAAACGACACTTTTTTTTTTTTTTTTTTTTTTTTTTTTAACTTCGTTAAAGTGGATTCTTAAAATAACAAGCCTAAGATCTGAGATTTTGATTTGATGTGTTCATCCTTGCAACTCGCACATAAAACCTATAACGACCTAGCTCCCTAGGACTCAAGCTAGGTCGTCACTTGTGCGTGCATAAAATTCAAACGACACACTTTTTTTTTTTTTTTTTTTACGTGCAAGAAAATCAAGGAAGCCTTAATCAAGTAAAGAAATTTTTAGTCGATGCTTAATAACCAAACTTTTTAAATGGGCACCCTTACAATACTAATTTAAAATAGGAATTTTGACACTAAGGTCCAACGACAATCACAAATGTTAAAATAAATGAAAGATCTCAAAAAACGTGCGGAAACATTGGTCTAGTCCCCGTGACTAACTCAAGGTTTCCTTCCGTCGTTCGCCAAAGTATCCTTTCTCTTACTTAAAAAAAAACATGACTAAAGGATGAGTACAAATACTTGGTAAGTAGCCCCCCACCAGGGTTAGACTAAGCACCCGTATCCAAAAGGCACAATATACTAGTGGGACATACATAAGTAATTTAACTCTTGATGGCTATCTAGTGAACGATTTGACCCATCCCAGCACAATTTTGGTGGCCCGAAGGCTCACAAACGTAGTACGGCACCCGTCGGCACCCAGGACATAGTAGGGAACCCGTGGGTCCCCAGTAGCATAGTAGGAAACCCGTAGGCTTCCGGTAACGTAGCAGGAAACTCGTCGGCTTCCGGTAGCATAGCAGGAAACCCGTTGGTTTTTCGGTAACATAGTGGTGTTAGGAGGGCAATCGTCAGTACTAGTTAATTTATAACATGTTTAAAAAAGACTTAAATATAAATCATGCAACATACTCTATGGTCCCACACATAATCACATCAACAAGAACAGTGTAGCATGCTCATACATCACATAGCACAAGGACGACCGCAGTAATGAGTCTACTTACCTTGGAATTAAATTTCAATAGCTAACCACGCAACCAACTTTTACAAAAAAGAAACCCTCGAGTTGCAACCTAGGCATAAACCCCAATTTACATTAACTTCTAGGCTTAGCTCCAATCGCCAATTAATCAAAATTACTCCAAATAATCTTACCGAAAGCGTGGCTTAATTCAAAATTTGCTTCCAATCAACTCCCACTTTTCAGATCAAGGCCATAATTTATACAAAAACCTAAAATTAGAAATCTTGAATCAAAGCAAAAGACTCGCGAAAAAACCCACAACTTACCCCAAAACCACAATTCCGGCGGTGGCGCAACCTACGGCAACTAAGAGGAGTAGAACCCAAGGTAGATTGGCGAAATGACTGGCGGTGTTGCTGGAAAATCGAGCGTCGACAGCCCGCTGCTTCTCGTGAACCCAAACGATGGCTGTTGGACCTGATGATGCCTGCGCGAACAACGGCGATGGGGTTGTGCAAACGTCGGCGAGGTACAAGGCGTGCAGATGACGACAGACTCGACGACAATGGCGACGATGAGCGGTGGAGGTCGAGGGGCTAGTCGGCTGCGCAGACGAAGGAGAAAAGGGAAGAGAGAGAGACGGGCGGCGTCAGTTGGGAGGGAGGAGAAATTCCCCCATCGGGGGTGGGGACAGGGACCCCCCACCCGCCCCGCCCTAGCCCCGTTGCCAACCCTAGTTGTGACTAATATATTGCCGATAAATTTGTCAATCATATACTCATTTGTACTGTTGATAAACTTGATACACTAAACTGATATACTTGATAATGATACACTTGACTAATATACTGCGGACAAACTTGATAAATTTAATAATAGTGTCCTCTTTTATACTGTTGATATACTTGACTATTTGCTAAAATTCGTTTATACCGTTGATGCACTCGACTGATATAACTATTCCTTCACAATTTCATCACATCTCAATTCAGTTTCAATTTCAATCCATTGTTCTTCCTCATAAAAATGGCAGACCATAGACTTCCTAATTTACTCTTATCCTCCAAGGCCATGTACCTTCTCTTACTCCCTTTCCTCGCCACATAAAATAGCTTGCATATTCATTCCCACTATTGCGCTCCATTTTCCTGTCCCAACCGAACCAAATAAAATAAGAGTTAATATAATTTTGAGAAGAATGAGTCTATATATATATATATAACTTGCATTCATTGGAGTCCATGACGTAGAAGGAAATTCGTCGGAGGAGGCACTACGTGGATATAAGCCGGGACCGATAGATTGGAAGTAGGAAACAGTGAAACGCCGTTGTAAATCCTTGGAAAGCAACAATCCATCGATGGAGAAGAAAACGAACAAAAACCTAGAGGATAAAAATGCAGGAAAAAGAAAAAAAAAAAAAACGAATAAGAAACTGGTTTGTTATAAGGATAATACAAGAATAGGAAATAAACGAAATTCTAAAAGGGAAGATTTTGTCTTTAATTAAGCTTGCAAAATTCTATTTTGAAATTGCCATTCTTGATAAATTTCCATAAATAAATTTACCTCATGGTTGACTTTATGAGTCGACATCTATATTTAATCAAATAAGCGTAAATAACGTGAAAATATTAATAAACTATTAAGGGGTGTTGGACCCACAAATGTCTTAGGCCAAATAAAGAGTGAAGTTTATAACTTTCTATTTCCCAAATTATTAATCTAACTACCCTTAAAAGATAAAAAGTAAATTAATAAATAAAAAAGATTATACGTCAAATCCAACAAAGAATCTATTCAATTTTGAAAAAAGGAGAAGAAAAGCTTTGGAGAATAGAATCATGGGGAGATTTAAATGGTAAACCAATTACCAATTTTGGGGAGTGAAAGTGAGAAAGTGAAAGTGAGTTGACAAAGAAGAGAAGATGGATTTCAGTGTTCTGAAGAATGCTGTTGATGAAGCCATACTGGTTGATGCTCATGCCCACAATCTCATAGCTCCCAAATCAACCCTTCCTTTCATTGCTTGTTTCTCCCAACTTGATGATGCTCCTCATTATAATTTCCTCTCTTTTAAGGTATTCTAAGTTCTTGAACTTACTTTTATTTGGTCACTAAGTTTCAAAATGTTATATTTTAATTCTTTTGCGCTTGATTTTAATTTAGTCATTAAATTTCAAAATGTTATACTTTTAGTTTTTTTAGTTTGTAAATTTTGAGTTTAGTTTCAATTTGATCTTTAGAGTTTCAAAATTTAAATTTTTAACTCAGATTTTTCACTAAATACTATCCATTTCTAGTTTTGGCATCAATGTCTACTAACTAATTTAAAATAATCTTGAAATGAAAAATTGAAACTATTTAAAAGTGATGGAAAAAATAGTAAAACTTAATTAATTATAAATTTTTAATTTTTTAAAGTTAATTAATAGACATTGACATTAATTATTGAAAGTGAGTATTTAGTGAAAAATCAAGGTTAAAAGTGAAAATTTTGAAATCTAGGGACCAAATTGAAAGAATATTCAAATCTCTAGAGTAAAATTGTAATTTTTTGGAAACTAGAGACTAAATTGAAATCAAACCTAAAATTTAAAAATTAAAAAATAAGGACCAAATGAAAACTAAACCTAACGATTTTATTTTATATATATATATAAAATTACTTTAAAATTACTTCGTGAGTCTATGAGTTTTCACCAATAAGTTTATTAGTCTTAAGGTTTTAAAAGGTAAGAATAGGTTAGTTTAGTAATTTTTTTTTTTTTTTTTATATTTTAAATAATGTTGACATACACGATATTTTAAATTAAAAATAATAATTAAAGATGGAGATTAAGGAAGTTAGGAGAGAAAAGATAAACTTTTTAATTATTACTTTTAAATTTAAAATGTCATGTTCAACATTCAAAAATAATAATAAAAAAATTATTTAGCAAATTTTTAAATCCATTCTTAGAAACTTAGAACGGTAAAGTCTATAGTCATACACTTTGGAATGTCTAATTTTCATCTTTATACCCGCTATCTTAAAAATAGTCTTCATCTTTTGTTGATTTGTTTAGAACAATATATTTTTTGAAAATTATTTTAAATGACAAAATTACTAAAAACATTTATAAATATAGAAAAATTTCACTGTCTATCCGCGATAGACCGCGATATACTTCTATCACTAATGACTTCTATTGTCCAGTTATAGAAATTTATCACTGTCTATTAGTTATCACGGTCTATCGCTGATAGACAGTGAAATTATTGTATCTTTGTAAATATTCAGGCTCATTTTGCTATATTTGAAAACAATCTTATATTTTCACCTTTCGCTAATTTTTATAGAAACATGTAGATTATTTATTGATTTGAATTCTTACGATTGTGCCAAATGCAGAGGAACTTGAGGGATATTGTTGAACTTTATGATTGTAAACCATCCTTGCATGGGATTGAGGAACATCGAAAATCCTCAGGATTTGATTCCATTTGCTCAACATGTTTCAAAGCTGCAAGAATATCTGTAGTACTCCTTGATGATGGATTAAGGCTGGACAAACAGCATAACATAGAGTGGCATACAAATTTTGTTCCTATTGTTGGTAGAATATTGAGAATCGAACGTTTGGCAGAAGACATTCTTGATGAAGTAAGATTATAGATATCCCAAATGGTTGTCTTTCAAAATTCTTTCAACTTTATTTCCCGAGCAATAGCTAGTTGTTGGAAAAAACCTCCAACTACTATCACAGGAATAAGCAGAATATAGTTGAGAAATTAAAAAGAGAAAACAACCAAACTAGGAAACACAAGAATAATTTAGGGTTGGAAAACTCTTAAATTAGAGAAAAATCACGACCCATCAGAAAGAAATTCACCATGTGAAAATGGTTACATTATACATAATTTTCTCTCTAATCTCAATTGTAAGAGCACTCTCTCGAAGCTTTTGCACCACTCACATACTTTTCCTCACTCTCAAACTAAAGAATACATAACTGAGACAATTTTAAACTAAGATTAATAAGCTCCTTTTATAGTATTTGGAGGAAGAAATTATCACGTGACAAACTGAATTGAGACAAAAAAAAAAAAAAAAAATGGGTGCACCTACCCAAGTATATATATATTTATGTTCCAATCGTGTTGGTAATTCATGTATATGTCAATAGGAGTTTGAAGGTGGATGTTGTTGGACACTGGATGCATTCACAGAAACATATCTTCAGAAGTTGAAATCATATCCAATATTATTATTGTTTTATTTTTTATGATTTTATATGTTATTATTGGAACTCTATGTGCTCTTCTTGTGTATTTCCTTATGAACTGCAATACATTGGCTCATGGGATTTATGGACTGAAAAGTGTAGCACCATATCGCACTGGTCTAGATATCAATGTCAATGTCTCAAGGAAACACGCTGAGGAAGGTCTTCTTCAGGTTATACAAGGTAGTTTAATTAATACTACTTTAATCAATGAATTAATGTTTCCTACTGATTAGTTATTTCTCTATTTCTCTCAGTAATATATAATATATACACTAACGAACGTATGTATAATAATAATTCCAGGTGGAAAACCTGTTCGAATAGCAAACAAAAGCCTCATTGACTATATATTCATAATTAGTTTGGAAGTTGCTCAACAATTCAACTTGCCAATGCAGATACATACCGGGTAAGATAAAGTTAGACCCAAAACATGTCTGGTCCACGTGAAAGCATAATTATAAGTTACATCATATTAATGTTGATGAAAAATGTTTCAGTGCATCTTAAACTATATCATATTTAAGCAGTCTACTCAAATGTCAAATTATAAATAGTATTAAGAAAAATTATTTTTTTATATATATTTTTACCTATAACTAATGTGATGCATGGAGACGTGTTCGACCTACTCAAGTATTACACTACATTAATTGATACTTAGCTTGAAATTTTTTAGCTTTTTTTTCTCTTTTGTAATACTCTATCTTTATGTTATCAACTTACATGTCGATTATTTTAAAATAATAAAAATTAATTAATGAAATTAGTATTTACTACGATATAATGTAGGAGTGGAACATAATTAAAAGGTGGGATTCAAGGTGAATCCCTATTCATTAATAACATTCTCATTCTTTATTTCGTGAATCTCGCTACCTCCTAGTCAACTTCTTTATACTTACAAACTTTTCATAAATTATTTTACAAATTTTTTTATCACTCCTATTTATATTATTTATTTATTTTTTCTTCTAACAAAAAAGAAAAAAGATCATGTTAAATGATTTATTTCCAGCCATCTCTGTATAATTTTGTTTTGGTCAATTTCCTACCACTAGATTTGGAGACAAAGATCTAAATTTGCGGCTGGCCAATCCTCTTCTTCTTCGGAGTGTTCTAGAGGATAAAAGATTCTCCAAGTGTCGTATTGTTCTGTTACATGCATCTTATCCGTTCTCAAAGGAAGCGTCACATCTTGCTTCTATTTATTCTCAGGTTAACAAATATTTTTTCAAATACATTTTCCATCTCTGAGTGTTTGTATTTTATTTTTATTTGGTTTCTAAATTTTAAAATATAGTATATTTAGGGTTCTGTTTGATAATTATGCTATTTTTTATTTTTGATTTTTTAAAATTAAACTCTATTCCTCCCATTTTTTATAATGATTTGCACTTTTTTTATGTACAATGGTTGAATTCTTAGTCAAATTTCAAAAACACAAAAACAAGTTTTTAAAAGCTATCTTTTATAGTTTTCAAATTTTAGTTTGGTTTTTTTAACCATTGTTAGAAAATAGATAACAAAAGAAGAAATTTGGAGGTGGAAGTTGTCTTTATAGGCTTAATTTTCAAAAACAAAAAACAAAAAACAAAATGGTCACCAAACGGGGCTTTAGTCATCAAGTTTTATTTAGTCCCTAGGTTTCAATGACAATTTTACCCTTAAGATTTGAGGTTTGTTTCAATTTGGTCTCTAGTTTCAAGATTTACATTTTGTCATCAATTTTTCACTAAATACTCACCTTTTATCTTTAGTGGTAATATCTATTAGCTAATTTAAAAGAATTATAATCATTTAAGTTTCACTATTTTTTATCACTATCAAAATTAAATTTAAATTTTCAGTTCATAATTAATCTAAATCAATTAATAGAGATTAAGTCTAAAGACTTAAAAATGAGTATTTAGTGAAAAATTGAGGTTAAAAGTGTAAATCTTAAAACCTAGGGACAAAATGGAAATAAAACTCAAATTTCAATGGTAAAATTGTAACATTTTGAAATTTATGAATTAAATTGAAACCGAACTCAAAGCTGTAAGTACTAGAAGTATAATATTTTGAAATATAGAGACAAAATAGAAACTAAAATCGAAACGTAGTGAATAAATAAAAAATGATTTTTTTTCTCCCTATTTTTATCTGGAAAACTTTTAGATTTTGATGAATGATACATATTAGTACAACAATTAATTTTTCTTGCTAATTTTATATGATTTTAATCTCTCAGGTCCACCTCGACTTTGGATTGCCAATCCCTAAGCTTAGTGTCCATGGGATGATATCTGCACTCAAGCAACTGTTAGAGCTTGCTCCAATTAAAAAGGTCAAAAATGAAATGCAATATTAAGAATTTTTTTTTCTTTTTATAATTAGTTTTTTTTCTTCGATTTACCTAAGAAAATGCATGGGTGTATTAGAAAATGCATGGGTGTATCTTTATATAAAACAAACTTTTTTGGGTTTTATTTATTATTGATGTCAAATTTTGACCAAGAGAAAATACACTTGGACTTCACGTGCCATCAACAGTAAATTTGTAATTTAGGGAAATAAAACCCGCAAAACAAAGAAAAATGACTCAAATACCTAAGTCAGTATGAGAATTATAGAATAGAGAAGAAGTGGAAAATTTTTTCAATCTTTAACGGAGCCATTATGAAAAATTTATAGGAGATTTGATCTAGGGTTTAACTTAACCCTCTTAGAATTAGGATATCAGTTTTCCTAATCGAGTTTCAAATCTTTCTTTTATCTTATATTAATTTATTTTATAATATTTTATCTTGATTAAGCCTTATCCTATTAGGCTAGAATCACGCACAACATTTATGTTTTTTTATTTGCATGTGCTCATCAAGTTTGTAACTTTGAGTTATACCGTGGCTAAAAGTTTGATAACAAAATTGCAGGTGATGTTCAGCACTAATGCATACGCCTTTCCTGAGCTCTTCTATTTAGGTACATACATACGTATTGAATATTTATGTCTTAATAATGGTATCTCAACACCACCAACAACAATAAAAGATAGGAAAAAAAGTATCTTTTTGGTCCATAACCTAGTTTTGGATCTAGTTTTCGTTCCGTCTCTAGATTTTAAAAGGCTACATTTTTTTTCTTTTCTTTTCATAAAGATACGATAGTGTGGGTCAGTAGGTGCACAAAATATATGAACTAGATTGACACATTTCTTTAGCACCCTCCACATCTCCCACTTCTTTTTCATTAGAAAATCAAACCGTTGTATATAGGGATAAAACCATCAAAGTCAAAAGCAACCAAAGAAGGAAGGCTAGAGAAAAGGTTACACGTACTTTTCTTTAATGCTTAAGTTTTGAGTTTGATTTCAATTTAGTTATTAGGTTTTAAAATGTTACTCGAATTTTGTTTCAATTTAGTCCCTAAATTTCAAAGTTTTTTTTAACTAAATACTTCAATTTTTGATGCTGATGTCTATTAATTAATTTAAAATAACTATAAAGTAAAAATTGAAAACTAATTTTAATAATGATGAAAATTAGTGAAACTTAATTCATTATAACCCTTTTAATTTTATTAAAAATAGTGTAACATTCTAAAACCAGGAATTAAATGAAAACTAAACTCAACTTAAGTACTAAAGAGGTATTTTTCCAGTTAAAAGATGTCCCAATGGAACAATGATAATTAAAGGAGTAATTAAAAGGGAATGCATGGGATATTGATAAATAGATTACTATTATATGCAACGGGAAAGAATGTTTTAACAATACCATACCAACTTAGGTTAGTGTCATGTCATTTTGGTATCCTTTATTTTAGGGTGAGTTGTCAATATAACATTTAGGTCCAAGTATTAGTAGATCTAACAATAATTTATAAATATAACAAAATTTAAATTTAACTTTCAAAGTCTTTTAGTAATGACCATATCGATAATAAGACCCTTTTAGCGATATAGTCTATTATCAATAGATTTTGCAATATTTGTAATTTTTCAAAAATGTTGCTATACACTAAATTATTAGCTCTAAAATTGCAACCCATTACAATTACCTTTATTATTATTATTATTATTATTATTATTATTATTATTTTGAGATAAGGGGATGAGAAATATGGAGATTTGAACTATTGACTTCGAAGTACAAGATACATGTCAATTACTCATGAGTTATACACACTCTCGAGAATATAGTTGCAATACATAGTTGACAAACTTTTATATATAAACTTATGTATGTGTGTAGGTGCAAAGAAATCAAGGGATGTTGTCTTTTCTGTTCTACGGGATGCTTGTATTGATGGTGACCTCTCAATTTCTGAGGCTGTTGAAGCAGTGAATGATATGTTTGCACAAAACGCTTTAAAATTGTACAACATTAATCTGCCGACAACAAACAGTACTTCCATTTCAAATGGTTCACCATTTTCTATTATACCTTCGATGAACACTGATGTTGTACTGCAAAAGGATGCCCGCCTTGTTCGTATTATTTGGGTTGATGCTTCAGGACGACATAGATGTCGGGTGAGATTTTTAATTTTTATTATTATTATACACCAGGTTTAAAATATAGATCTCTTGATTTTACAAAAGTTTTGATGGAAATATCAATAAAATATTAATTTCGATGGATATTTTTAAAAAAATTATTAAAAAAATAAAAAATTATAAATTAAATTTAAATTAGTAAATAGACATTTTATTATTTTTAAATAATTTAACATGTCTATTATTTATATTATATTTATATTAGTGATATTTTGTTTCTTATTTTTTATGTTTCGTGAATTTTTTTATGAGATAATGGAAATATTGATTCATCATTCATGTCGATATCGAACTCATGGAAACATGGAAATATCGATGAAAATATCGACATGCCAACATAAATTTAATACTATGACCCACACTCCTTTAGAATAATACTTGTGTGGATTGTAAGTTGTACCCATTAGAATAAACAGAGAAATTAAAAGAAAACAATAAAATTGGGAATACAAAAATAATTAACATCTAAGACTCCAAACCGAAGAAAAAACCATGGACTAGAAAAAGTCCCACTATGTGAATAATTACTACAAATCACAGGAAAGTCTCTCCCGACCACAGTTACAAAGAAAACACTTTCTCAAAACATTATACCACTCACACAATTGAGTTAGTATACCATGCTTAAACTGCTTCAAATTAAGATGATTAGAAACGAAAGACATTAGACCTTCTTTTATAATGTTTGAAGTCCACCACTTTCTTTAATCTTTTTAAATGTGGGACAACTACTTATCTAATATTTTGCCAAAACCCAACAATAATTAGTATACTGGATTATACTGGGTACTACTCTACTAGTTGATGAGTAATACTAATATTACCAACTAGTGATTAGATACTTGGGTGGACTGCACAAAGATAAATGCAACCCAAAATACCTAAATATTTTTCTTAATTGGTTAGTTGCTAGCTAGCATCATATCGCTTAAAAATAATGTGAGATTCAACAATATTAAATTGGTGTATGGATTCTTTCCTGTTTACGCTTTTCTATTCATCTTTATTTGTCTATTTCGTAAGGGATGAATTTATATATGCTGTAATGAGCCAGGTTATTCCGTTTATGCGGTTGGACGTGATTAAAAGGAATGGAATTAGTTTATCTTTTGCCTGTATGGGACTGCCTTCTTATGCTGATTATCCAGCTGATGGGACTAATCTCACGGCTACGGGTGAGACCAGACTCATGCCAGATTTGTCAACCAAACGAATTGTTCCTTGGTATAAAACTTCCACCATAATTCTTTTGTTCTTGTCTTTTGGCGTCACAATTTTAGCTTTCAATTCTTAATATTTCCATCTACTTTCATTGTCATCCATAAATTATTACTCGTACTAATTATTTTAAGTAATAATTAGGACATCTAAAACTTTTAATCCACATCGTCTAATGGTTATTGTCATTGTATGGTAGCATGCATCACTGAAAAATTTGTCGTTTTCTTAGCCAAGCTAATCTCCTTTTCACTTTCTTTGATTCCTTTTGTGATGGGCTAATTAATTAGTCATATCCAGAGGGAGAGAAGAGAAAGTTGATATTCACCTGTTTTGAATAGATGAAATGTTTGGAAGTTATTTTAAAATGGTAAATTAATTAGTGTAATTATTTTAAATTTCAAAATAGTTGAAATACTTACGAATATAGCAAAATTTTACATTTTATCCGTGTCTATCGCTAAAGTGATAGATTTTTATCCGAGTCTATTGCGGTCTACCACAAATAGAAAGTAAAATTTTACTATATTTGTAATTATTTTCAACAATTTTTCCACATTTGAAAACATCTCTTTTTTTTTTTTTATTCAATTTTCATATCATCAAAATTACTTTTAAATTATGATTTCCAAACAATTTTGAACATGACCAAAGAAATCTATTCGTTGCTTGGTTGAACAGGAAGGAGCAAGAGGAAATGGTTATAGGTGACATGTATATTGGACCTGGTGAAGCATGGGAATATTGTCCAAGGGAAGCCTTACGTAGGGTCTCTAGAATTCTAAAAAATGAATTTGACTTGGTACGCAAAATTAATTATATTGTTCAAGTTTCTTTTCAATACTCATTATTTATTAAATCTTCAGATTATATATATATATATATATATATTTATTGTTCAACTCTATTCAAATATTACTTCTTCAAATTATTTATTAACTCTGTTAAATTTCTTGTCATGTGTCCAGGAAATGAAAGCAGGCTTTGAGATTGAGTTTTTGCTATTAAAAAGGGCAGTCAAGTAAGGATATATATACTATTTTTTGCTCTTCTTTTCTTTATGTTTGACCTTCGTTTATTTTGTAAATTTGCAAATTGCCAATAATTTCTATTTATCTATTTAAATTTATTTTGGCAGAGATGGAAAGGAAGATTGGGTGCCATTTGTTTCGTCGTTCTATTGTTCTACATCTTCATACGATGTTGTCTCTCCCTTTTTTGATGAAGTAGTTGCTTCTTTAACTTCCTTAAATATTATCGTAGAACAGGTATGAATTATGAAATTAAAAAGAAAGAAGAAAAATGCTACCTAGTATTTATTCATGTTGGACTTGTACCAATTACTTTTTTTGGATTAGAAACTTTTTTTTTAGAGAAGGGATTGAAAAAAGAATCGAAAACTTTACTAAATGTATTAAATGCTAGCTAATTATGAACTAATTAACATTCACAATTTGTTTTCTCCATAATATCTTTTGCCCTTTCACTTATGTGTATAATAATATAACATAACAGCTGTAAAGTTTCCTCTAATTTTGGTTTTACATATATATACCCATAATCCATATGTGTAGATTATTTAATATTCTTACATTTTAGTTGACCAAGACTTTGACTAGCTTTTTTATTTAAAAAAGAAAATGATTGATTGGGAATTGGGACATTTTCTTGTGTCTTGTACAGTTGCATGGAGAGGCCGGAAAAAGTCAATATGAGATTGTATTGGGGTATACTACTTGTCTCAGTGCTGCTGATGAATTAATATACACACGTGAAGTGATTAAGGCTATTGCAAGAAAGCATGGATTGTTGGCAACATTTTTGCCCAAGTATGTGTTTTTAGAATTAAATCAAGTAAATAACCACTTCTTGACTAGAATTATGAGAGAACGATTTTGTTCTAATAGTTGTCTTAAGATTTGTTAGTATACTTAAACTCAAATAGTCTAAAAGAAAAAGAAAAATACTGTATAATTATAATTAGAGTGAGCAACAAAAAGATTGGTGCATCTTACAATACACACAAAAGTATTATACATTTTAAAATCAACAACGTATTGGTTTCTTATGATTGTTTAGGTATGCAATGGATGACTCTGGTTCTGGCTCCCACGTGCATGTGAGTCTATGGCAGAATGGAAAAAATGTTTTCATGGCAGATGACGAATCTTCTAAACATGGAATGTCAACAATTGGAGAAGAGTTCATGGCAGGCGTTTTACATCATATTCCATCCCTTTTAGCTTTTACAGCTCCAATTCCCAACAGGTTAGGAACACCACCCCTTCATAATCCATATAATGTCAAGAAATTGGTTGTGATTTACAAATACACACATTTTTCAAAAAGAACAAAAATAGGGTAAATGCATACTCCACTATCACCCATGCCATTGTAGAGAAAAACACAATAACTAGGAACAAAGAGAACTTTGAAATAGTATTAACTATACTTAATTGTAGGTTATATATAGTTGTAAACACCACCATTATATTTGGTGCCCCAAACATGGGTTGGGCTATAATAACCCACCCACCAACTTCAAGTTTGTACCCCCTATTTATGTAAGACCATTATCTGTTTTATTACGTTGATGATTTTGTAAGAATCATACTTTTGTTTTCTTTGAAAACTTGTTTGGTTGGTAGTTACGATCGTATACAACCCAATAGAAGGTGTGGAGCTTACCAATGTTGGGGAACAGACAACAAAGAATCTCCAATTAGAACAGCAAGGCCACATGGAATTGGTGTTGGTTCAGTGAGTAACTTTGAGATCAAATCATTTGATGGTTGTGCAAACCCATACTTGGGTCTGGCCGCTATTCTTTGTGCTGGTCTAGATGGCCTTCGTAACCATCTTCACTTGCCTGAACCCATCGGTAACTTTCCTATTTTCAATCTACAATAATGTTACTATTTATTTTTAATTTAGATGGAATATTCATGTGACACAACTATTCAAAATGATTAATTTATTTATTGGTTTAAACCTCCAATTCCTTCAATCATATGTCATAAACAGATACAGATCCTTCTGACATTGGTTTGAAGCTCCAAAGATTGCCCCAATCACTTTCTGAATCTTTAGAAGCTTTGGAAAACAACAATACATTCACAAATCTTATAGGTGAAAGGTTGTTGGTTGCCATAAAAGCAATTCGCAAGGTATGTATATTCAATTCAACTTTCATAGCATTGTTATGACAATTCCCTCTCATGTTGCTTCAATATATATATATATATATATTTTCAAATATAGAAAAATGAACTAAAATATTTACAATATATCAAAATTTTAAGATAGACCGCAACAAACTACTATATATTTGGCTCTATTTGTGTCTATCAAGACACAGATAGTAGTCTATCATGGTCTATTACAGATAGACTATAATATTTTGCTATTATTTGTAAATATTTTCAATAGTTTTGTCATTTAAAATAATTTGTAAACATGAATGATAGAGAGTTACAATTTGTAAACTAATTTATTGTTTGTAGGCGGAAGTAAAATACTATTTAGAGCATCAAGATGCATACAAGCAACTTATACACCACTATTAAGGACGGACAACTCACATCCATGTACGTTGAAAGATCTACGATTCTGGCTTTTAATGAACACTTCTTAAAGATTTGGGATATAGGCCTTATTAGCCAACGTTAAAATCAGATGTGCCATTGAATAAGAAGTGAGAGGTTCAAACCTTCTCTTCCCCACAATTTGAGAATTCAAAAAATGATATTTTTGTTATAAGAATTTTATTATTATTATTATTATTATTTTGATGAAAATTAAGAATCTTATTTTCGCTCAGCCACTTTGCCTACATGTCTCAAATATTATGGCGGATATGTGTGTAAATGGTCAAAATGGTTCAAAGCAGATATGTTTGAGTGAGAACATAATTTCTATTTGGTCCTAAATGTAGCCACTCTTTTTTATTCGAATTTATTTAAATTAATTTATTAATTTTTATCGTAGGTTTTTCTAATCTAATTTTGATTGTTTACCTGTTTTTATGATAATTTTTACCTCTTCTAACTTTTATTTTAGTTTGGTTAAAGTAACCAATTTAGTTATGATAAGGAAAAAGGGGGAAAGCAAATCAAATATAGAAAAAATTTGAATTTGGTTTTAGTTGCCTAAAAGTTGTTCTTCCTTTTTGAGTTTAAGCCAAGTTTGGCAAAATTTTAAAATTGAAATAAAATCCATTAAAAAGAAAATAGGCAATTGTCGAAATGACTTTAGCCTTTATAATCCCATCTTCTCTCCCAAAAACTCTAGATAGCCACCATTCTCATTATCTCTCATTCTCTATTCAAAAAATCTCTAGCCTCCATATCTCTCATAGAACACAAAAAGCCTAACTTAATTGGAGGTTGCATTGGTAGGAACTTTGTCCCAAGGATCCGCACCTCACACAACAAGCGGTTTCGTGTTTGAGATTTCTTCTTTCGTTTTTCTTCTTCCCTCTTAGAAACCTTGAAAAAAAATAGGAAGAAATAAAGGTATTAGCAAAGATAACTACTATTATTTATTATTATTATATATATATTTTTTATTCTTCACCTTGTTTATTATCATTATTATTGCTATTATTATCATGTGATCTTTTTACATGCACTTAGTTTAGATATTGGTTCCCTCTTATCTTATTTTATCTTATTTGTTTGTTTTTATTCATTTTCTTCCCTAGTTCTTTTTTTTTTCTCTCTCTCTCTTTTGTTGTTTTTTTTTAAAAAAGGAAAGTGTGTAAAAAGAAGACGGGAGATGAAAAAAATGAAGTAAAAAGTAAGGTAACACATCTTATAATGAAGTTATGTTTCTTTGTGTTTGAAGTAAAAAAAAAGTGTAAAAAATGGGTAATGAGTATAAGAAGAAGATAAAGAGAAGAAAATAGATTGGTAGAGAGCAAAGTTTAGGAGAAAAGAAGTTGGTCTTTTTTTTTTTTCTTTTTTTTTTTTTTAATAAAAGAGAAAGGAAAAAAATTTAAATAAATATGACAAATTTACTATCATTGTTATTATTATTATTATTATTATCATTATTATTATTATTATTACTACTATTATTATTATTATGCAATATGTAAAGTTTGGGTGTTTTGCCATCCATTTTTTTGTCATTTTTTTTGTTTGTTTATTTATTTATTTATTTATTTATTTATTTATTTATTTATTGTTGTTGTTGTTGTTATTATTATTTTTTTAGTTTATCCTTTTATATTCTTCATTTGGCATTTTTCTTAGCCTTTATTTGTCTATTTTATCTTACAAGCATTTGTTTTGTTACTATTCTTGTATATTCATGTTGTATTGTAATCAAGTGATTTTGGTCTAATGTTCTTAATCTTAGTTTATCATTATTTTTTTTATAAAGAAAAAACCGACAACGGATTCTAGAAATATTTGGGAGTCCGATTTTCTAGATTCTTGAGGTGAGGAAATTGATTCTTTGGGAGTCCGAGATCGATCTCCAATATATGTTTTATTAAATTTTATTATGCCCTCTTATGTTGCTTCATTTATTTTGATGCATCTTTAATTATGTTTTTCTCATATAATGTTCATATTAAGTCTTATTTGATTTCTAATTAAAATTTTCAAAGTTTTTTAGATCTTTCCCAATTAAAATTTCTCAAAGTCTTAAAATCCTTCTAATTTAAATTTCTCTAAGTTTTTAAAAGTTTTTTTTTCACAAGACTTTTTCTAAATCATTTAAATTTTTTTAATTTAAATTTACACATTTTGGGTTTTCAAACATTCAAAAATTAATCTATGATTTCAAAAGTTTCTCTAATCCATTATTTCTCTAATTGTTTTTTCTAAAAATATCCTATGATGGAATTTAGGAAATTTGAGACTCTGATTTCCTAGAATTCTTAAGGTGAGCGATTACATCTTTGGGAGTCCGAGATTTGATCTCAAGAAAAAATGAACTTAATGAATGTTTAAAAAAAAAAAAAACTTCATTTATTTAAAAACTATACTATGACGGATTTTGAGAAAATGTACTAATTTCTCACTTTCTTGAGATGAAGAATTTTTCCTCAATTATAATATAGTCAAATTGACGGAATTTGTTCCACTTATTTTATGAGATCATTGCTTCAAATATTGGAGTAATAAGGGGTAAAATAAGACATAACTTTCTTAAAAAAATTAAATAATACTTTTAATTCAAGATAAAAATAAATTGGCCGCCATTTCGCTTAACGGGTGTTGTGGGGTGCTAACACCTTCCCCATACATAAATGACTCCCGAACTCAACTCTAGTTTTCGAGACCATTTTTATTTCTAATTAAAAATTGTTTATTTTACTTCGGTGTCCCAATCACACCGTAAAAAAGATTGGTGGCGATTTTTTTTTTTTTTTATATATATTTTCTTTTAAAATTAACCCTTTTCAAAGATGTTCGCCGCTCTACGTCATCTCGGGCACATGGCGACACTAAAAATTTTGTAATGGCCGCTCTTTATATATAAAGTTTGGAAATGCTTCTTGGACCATTAAATCAGAAATGAAAAATTAATATATCTAGATTATAATGATTAAGAAAAATAGAATGTTCTTGTTATATGACTGTTTAGCGCGCTGAGTTGAGTTCATATGTCTGGAATTTATATGTCCGTGGAATTTATGTCTATGGTTTGAGTGTTTGGGGTGCTGAGTTCATATGTAAGTGGTATTTGGTGCAATTTTTTTTTTTTTTTTATACATAAATTCTGTTTTTATGATGATTATTTTTGTTTGGAAACTTTTTTTCAATAATTTTACATGTATTTTTTTAAAAAAAAACTTAGTTTGCACTTTATTTTATTGTTTTTTTAAGCAACATGTATTGTTGGGAATTATGGGAAATGGAGTTTAGGGTTTACTTTTGGATCATGTATTTCATTTTTTTTTTTTTTAAATTTAAGCCATCATTTTACAAATTTATGCATATGAGGTTTGTGGTTACGTCATTTTTATTTTAACACTTTTGATAGAAACTTTTTAAAATAAAAACACTCACATGCCTAACAATTTTTTCTCAAAAGTGTTTTTACGTCGAAGTTTATATGATTTCTTATATGATAAACGTGATTTTATTAATGTTAAATTATTATAAAAAATGACTATAAAATATTATGAACTAACAAAAAATATCGAAAATTCAACATTTTGATGGAACTTACGTACTTTTGTGTCAACAAATATGTTTTTTTATAGATAATTTTGTGCATCAACTTAAATATAAACATTGTTAATGTTTATATGTATTTTTAAATTAATAGTTATTTATAAATTTTAAATGATGGTTTTATTAACAATTTTATGTCACGAGCGTCAACAAAACAAAAAACTCATCTGTCAACAAAGCGCAGATTTGTAGTAGTCATAATTTAAAATAATAGTCATCATAGTTGGTGGAGTGGCGTTGTTGGAAAGTCGTCGAAGTTGGCCGCAGGTGGTGGTTTCCAGAGGTGGTTGTCAGAGATGGTCACCGAAATTGGACATCAGAGGTGGTTGTCGGAGTTGGATGTGAAAGGTGGTCGCTAGAGTTGGCTGATGGAGTTGGACATCAGAATTGGCCACCGGAGGTGGTTGCCGGAGTTGGTCGTTGAAGGTGGTTGACGAAGTTGGTTGTCGGAGGTGAGCAACGAGGCATCGGTGGTGATGAGGGCTGAGTGCATTGTTAGTGGACATGGTATAAAATGTTGATGACATATGAAGTTGGTCTCCCAAACAACGAGTTGAGTTCATATCTCAACTCATCTCATCACTCCAAACACCTCGTAGATAATAACAACTAATTAAGAAAAATAAATAAGGTCTGTTTGTAATCATTTATGCCTCGTTTGGTAACCATTTCATATTCTGTTTTTTTTTTTTCTTTTTTTTTTTTGAAAATTAAGTCTATTGACACTACTTCCACTCTCATATTTCTTCCAATTTGTTGTCTAGTTTTTACCTGTGGTTTTAAAAACCAAGCCAAATTTTGAAGAAAAAAAGTAGCTTTTACAAACTTGTTTTTGTTTTTGGAATTTGGCTAAGAATTCAACCATTATACTCAAGAAATATGCATATCATTGTAATAAGTGTGGAGGAAATAAGCTATAATTTTAAAAAACCAAAACCTAAAAATGAAATCATTACCAAACAGAGCTAAATTTTTGGTTTTGTTGTTTTTGAAACTTGTACTTGTTTTCTCATAATTTCTTACTCATAATTTTCACTATTTTTATGTAAACATTTGAATTCTTAGACAATTTCCAAAAGCAAAAACAAGTTTTTGAAAATTACAATTTTTTTTTTTTTTTTTTGTTTAGTTTTCAAAACGTGATTTTGATTTTTGAAAACACTCCTAAAATGTAAACAACAAAACATATAAAATAATAGATGAAAGTAATATTTATAAGTTTAATTTTAGAATAACAAATAACAAATAACAAATAACAAATGATTACCAAATTGGGCGTAGATAAATTGAAGCACTTAGTACCGGAGCCACATACAATTCTATTCCAAGAAATTGTGTTCATGAGGCTACTGCCCATATTGCAGCAGTCCATGAGCCATATATATGTACAGTGGTCAACCTGGAAATATTCTTGAAATCCTAGGATAAATGGGTTGGTTCCTGCCAAACAAAATTTTAAAACTACACATAAAATGCAATTAAAAAAAAAAAAGTTTTATTTGGTATAGTTGGGGTAGAAAAAGCACGTGTCAATCAATATGTTCACTTTGACAATAAAAAAGTATTTTAATATAAAATATTCAAGAGAATTTCATTCATTAATATCTACTTGTATATGTCTATCAATCTTAACTATTTCATTATATATAGATTCTGTTTTATTAATTAAAAAAAAATGGAATCAATTCTATTTCTAAAAAGTAAAACATGTGGGAATCGATTCTAATTATTTTAAAGTGATGGTTTGTTTTTTTAGAAGGGAGATAACCAAAATTTTTGGATTTCCAAAATTAGAGAGGGCCAAATCCAACATTTTTACATAATGATATTTGTTATTTAAAAATGATTAGATAACTGTTTTTGTTTCATACAATTTCTACACAGAAATGTCCTAAAGTTACCTAATATATTGAAGAAGATTCGCTATTCATTAATTTTAATTAATTTAATATAATTTAAATTTACACAAAATACTTGTTTTTATTCATTGTAATTTCTTTTTAAATGAATATAGTTTATATTATTTGTATATGTTATTTTTCTCATCAAAATAATATATATTAATATAAGAATTCTAGGAAACAAATATCAATTTGAATTTGAATTTGAGTATTTTCCTAAAAATAATAAAAAGAATTTCAATAACTAAGAAGGGTGATATGTATGGTTCACAATATTTCTTTTAATTATACAAATAAAATAAAGAAGAGTGATATATATAATTAAAAGATGAAAGGTAAAATAGGAAAAAGATATTGATGCCCTTAACGTGAAAATCTCGAAAATACATATTTCAGAAGAGCATTTAAAACTCTTGAGATGCCCTCGTAAGGGATCTCCGAGTACATCTCCAAAGATGTTTACGCATCTTAAATTACTGCAAAATAAACATAGTAATCTAGATGTCAATTTATGAAAATATTAGATTAAAAAAAAAAAACCTAAAAGAGGAAAACAAAGATGGGCAATGATAAGGTAGCCCATGCATCCATCTTTTGTTACATAGTAATAAAAATAAAAACAACTCAATTTTTTATTTAAAATAACAATTTGCCACACGACAAATTTTTATTAAGCAAATGTAACGACCCGACTAATACCTCCTAATCAGACCATTACTCAAAGTATGCAAATTTCAAGAAAAGACACGATGCTGAGTGGTAAGAAAGAAACATTTCTACTTATGGAAATTTCTTTGTTTATTTAACCAATAAGATCAATAATATTTCAAAGACAAGAATCCAAATACAAAATAGAAGGGGCAAGCCTCAAAACAAAGTTTGACAACTGGACAGAACAAAACTTTTTAAAAAAAAACATGCAGTACTAAGCGGAAGCTACACCGGGTCCCGTGATGTCATCAAGGATTCCTCTTGTCATTCGCCAGCATGTTCTTCCCCTTACCTGAAAAAATATAAGATGAAAGGATGAGTAATTTTATTACTCAGTAAGTGACCCCACTACCGGAGCCGAGCTAGGCACTCAAGTCCTTTAAGTGCAACAACAATAAGACATGCATTTCAAACATACTTTTATAGGGAAACTGGTTATACTCGCCCTACCGTTGGATTTGGATGTTCACTAACCTCTGGAGCCCCGAAGGAACTCTTACCTCTGGTGATCCCGAAGGAACACAAAACCTCTGGTGAACCCGAAGGAACACAACCTCTGGTGACCCCGAAGGACCACAATAACTGGTGAACCCGAAGGAACACAACCTCTGGTGACCCCGAAGGACCACAATAACTGGTGAACCCGAAGGAACACAACCTCTGGTGACCCCGAAGGACCACAATAACTGGTGAACCCGAAGGAACACAACCTCTGGTGAACATCCAACCGACGTAGGGGAGTTACCACTACCCATCTTATAGGTCAATTAAAATCTCACTCCTTTCATTCCATAAATTCATACATTAACAGTACTGTTCATAAATATCTCATATTATAAGCACTTGCATCATCACTCACATACATCCACTAAGCATGGGAAATCTCATACAAGCATACTATGTCACCTGGGGCTTGGAAATTCTACTTATGACAATTAAACACATGGTGGGTAGGTGGTTCAGGTAGTAAGACCACTTACCTGAAGATTAATCCAACAGATTAAAACACGCGGCAGTTCTTGTAAAATTCCTGGACAATAGCGAACAGAATTTCCCAACTTAAGTCAGTCCATAAGTTTAGTCCCACCATCATTTAATTCCAAATAAATTTTTAAACTTGTCCTTACCCAAGCGTGGCTTAACTCGCAGTTGTCTCCAATCCTTTCTACCCAACGCAACTTCCGGTCACCTAAGAGAATTTTAACCACATAAGTCCATATCACAAATGGTTTACCAACTTATGCCGCAAATTAACCTTGGGTCCGAGTTACTCACCCGAACGTTACCGGTTCGGTGTCGAGCAGTCGGGCGAGCGTTTAACTGAAGCGGCGGCGGAAGAGAACCGGCGGCGCGCGGAAGAGAACCGGCGGCGGAAGAGAACCGGCGGCGGCCGCGGCTGACGCTGGGAGGCGGCGGCGCTGCTGCTGCGGACGTGTGAGAGAGAAGACCGACGGCGGCGCTGGTTCGGTGACGCGAGGGAGAGAGCGGCGGCGGCGGCGCTGGTTCGGTCGACGAGAGGCACGAGCGACCGCGTTCGGCGGTTGACAGCGTCCGGCGGTTGACAGCGTGCGGCAGAGGTCGTCGTCCGGAGTGGAGGCCACGGCGGCGCTGGCGTGCGTGAAGAAGAAGAAGAAGAAAAACGAGGGGGAGGGGGCGGCGGCGCGAGGGAGAGAGAGAGAGAGAGAAAAGAAATTCCTTTTTCTTTTTTTTTTTTTTTTTTGAATTGGCACGCAAATCGAGGGTTTAAATAAACAAAACCCTAATTCCTTATTCCTTCCACTTTTCCCTTTTTCCTTTTCCACCAAATAAAATCAAATCAAATAAAATCCAATAAAATCTTCTACAACTAAGATTTAAATTCAAAAATTTAATCACTTATTTTACTTGTCCCCAGATAAAATTATCCTTTTCTAAATCCCCAAAATTCTCTTAAATTTCAAATTTTGAAATTTCCATCTTGGCTTAAATAAATGCGTAAATAAACAATCATATTTTTCCCTTCTCATACATGATAAACAATCATATTTATTTAATAGAGTTGGGGTTGTTACATTCTTCCCCCCTTACGAAACTTTCGTCCCGAAAGTTTTTACTCTTGGAACAACTCTGGATGCTTTGCCCTCATCTCATCCTCTCGTTCCCACGTTGCCTCCTCACGCAGGTGGTTCTGCCAAAGGACTTTCACCAGTGCTATCTCCCGGTTGCGCAGAACCTTCACTTCTCTTGCAAGAATTTGCACTGGCCTTTCCTCATAACTTAAATCTTTGCTCAGCTGTAAGGGCTCAAAGTCGATCACGTGGGATGGATCCGTCATATACTTTCGAAGCATAGAGACATGGAACACGTTATGAACTGCGGAGAGCGACGGTGGCAAGGCTAAACGATAGGCCACGGGACCAACTCGCTCCAATATCTCAAATGGTCCAATGAACCGAGGGCTTAACTTCCCCTTTCCTTCCAAACCTCAAAACACCTTTCACTTTCAGGAACATTTTATCCCTTACCACAAACTTCAGATCTCGACGTCTCACATTAATCTAACTTTTCTATCTGCTCTGTGATGTTTACATGCAGACTCTAAACTGTTGGGTAGCCTCATTCACGCTCAGGTCCTTCATTCTCCAACTTCATCCTAGTAAACTGGAAATCTGCAACTATTCCCATACAAGGCTTCAAATGGCGCCATGCCACTAATGGCTTGGTAATTCTTATTATAAGCAAACTCGATGAGATGCAACTGGGAGTCCCAACTTCCTGGAAAATTTAACGTGCAAGCGTGCAACATGTCCTCTAGAGTTTGGTTCAACGCTCGGCTTGACCATCATTCTATGGGTGGAAAGCTGAACTGAACTTCAATTTAAAACCTATCACTCTCTGAGACACTTCCAAAAAAATTTTGGATGCTAAATGAGGGTCTCTAACGAACATAACTAAAACTGGTATCCCCTAAAGTGTGATAACTTCTTCCATAATAAAACTAGGAAACTTAAAATGTTGAAAATCAGCCGTACTCTTTAACTTATTCACTCTAAGAACTTTTGTGAGCTTAGGAAATCGTACTCCTTTAAAACATGCATTTGAACTGATCCAGCTGGCAGAGAGAAATCTTCATATGTGCGGCGAAACAATTGGTCATACTTGATACAACATAGTCTTAAGATGCGTAGCAAGGAAAATTTGGTCCACTGGGATCCACTTCTACTTTAGAAGCATTAACTGAGATGCCCATCTTGGTAGCTACAGGTGTGAGAAACCACATTGTCCAACTAAATCTTATATTCATTAGATGCCTAGTCATGAAACTTTATACTACCTAGAGCTGTAAAACTTACTTGCCGAACCTCATGTTACTCCTTAGTCTTAAACAATTGCATATTACTATTTTGATCATGCTACGAACGAGTCTGGAAATCTTTTTCATAATAAGTTTTCTGAAGTCCTTGGACACTATAGGGCATTAGTCAAACTAAAACACATCTCTTTAACCTCAAAATAACAATATCCAAACCTTGCCACTAGTTTTTTTTTTTTTTTTTTTTTACAATAAAACCTTCCTGGTTCGCAAATCTATCTTGAGAATATCCATCTCCATAGAGTCGATCAACTTATCGTCCATGCTAGAAGAAACATACTATATGTAGCGTTCCAAGTCCAGGATTCGAAATTCGGATTTGACACATAATGGCTCCGACATTCCCTTGCGACCTGGCTACTCTACCATAATCAACTCTTGATATAGTTGATACATAAGCACATGGTTTTCAACTCTCTTTTAAACATACTAAACCAGTGTGCCTAGAGGCAAAATATCAAGGTGTCTGGAAAACTTCCATAAATAGCTCATTTATCTGTGACTTGCTATTCAACTCTGCTGTAACTACGTTGTAGGCAGCATTAAGAACGGGAGTGTTCTATTATGAAATCCATCTTTTGTGCTAGTAGTCGGCCAGAAGATCTAGATTAACTACTTAACTTGAACTCTCATACAATGGATCTCTACTTAGAGTTAGATTTCTTTCACATTTAAACCAAATCCATTGATCACTAGTTTCTAGTTATAACTTGAACCCAAAGTCACAATCCCCTAACTTCCGTTAATACTTTCAATGGTGTACCTTTTGACTATTAAAGCCTCAACATCCCATGCCAACAGCTTCCGATCAACCATTGCTACTAACAACTCCACTTTAGTCCATCTCTCTTACCCCTTTTATTGTGGAAAAAGATTTTGATGTTGAAATTAAGCTTTACAACCAATATTTTATGCGATTCTTCCACCATCACATAGTGATGTCCAAAGTTCCAAATGATAGTGAGAGATTCTTCTTTTACACCAAAACTAACACCTAGTAACCACTTATAATATGTCTTCAATCCAAACCATATCCAAGTACTTTGAAGTTTTGAACACATTAATTTCTTTTCTTTCCCAAAGTAGTCACCTTCCTTAAACTTGTTCCTTTAAGACCAACACTTAAGGTGCTCTTCTTTCTGTTCCAAGTGTGACACGAACTCACTACACAAGGTGTAGCTCTACTTACCTCCTCCATAAGTCTTACCTTCTCAACTAAATGTTCATATTGTAAAATTCTTCTTCACCAATTTTCATTGCCTTTCGGCTCCAAAAGTTTCTCTAGTGGTCTCTTTAGCTTAACTAATTTTTTTTTTTTTTCTCTTAACCATGGTATGGGTAACTAAGTACCTTGAGGTACTTCTTAAGTTTAACTCTTTAGTTCAAAAGCCACATTTTCTTTCTAAATCCTGTTCAAACTAGCTTTCCTTCCAAATCACACCAACTAAATAAGGTATTCTTTAGAAAAGTTTGCTCACATGAAGTTCACTTACTTTCCAGCTTGAACATTTTCACTCTTCGAGTACTACACATGAATAACCAAAGTACATCATGCAGTCCATCAACCTTAAACTCCACAATAGTACTCTTGTCATATTAAACCTCAAGAGTTTTCATATAAGAGGCACCAACTCCAATAGCTAGAAATTCCTTGGGACGCCTTATCCCCTTAGCAAACCTTTTTTTTTTTTTTTTTCCTTTTTAGGCACGTTATTCGAAGAGCCAAAACACACACTTATTCAAACCACCAATCTTCAGTGCCACAAATGTGATCATGTCCTAATAACCCTTTCAAAATTCTTCTTGAGACATTTGACTTAATGTCAAGCAACCTTTAAATAAACTATAATCTCTCTCTTCTCCTTTCTATCTTCAAAACATCCTTAATCTTGTCCTTCAGTACGTGTCTTAGGAAAGAATTCTTTGTACTGCCACTAAGCTCAATACACAACAATAGCCCTTGATGAATTATTGTCTATAATAGTTTATTCCTTGGCTTAATCATATATATACTTTTATTCCTAAACTGCCATAACTCTACATAATTTCATCAATCTTTAAGATCTCTGAACTGAACTATATATATTCCTTTCAAACAGATCTTCCATGAGATAAACTAGCACAAGGTGACCTCATAATAATTCTTTTTTTTTTTTTTTTTTTCCTTTTTGTAGTGCCTTAACTGAGTAATTAATTTATAATAACTTCCATCGAGTCACTAGCCTAGCATTAGAACACAACTGGTGCATTTAAGCTAAACAAATATTTTAACGCACAATTTTTTATGGGAAGAAAAACCTACATGTAAGGCATACCTGGCGATGACGAAGAACCCCTTGATGGTCATGGGAACCCCTCGACTTACTTAGTAAGTCAGTCTACAGAACCCAAAACTCTGGGCTCTGATACCAACTGTAACGACCCGACTAATACCTCCTAATCAGACCATTACTCAAAGTATGCAAATTTCAAGAAAAGACACGATGCTGAGTGGTAAGAAAGAAACATTTCTACTTATGGAAATTTCTTTGTTTATTTAACCAATAAGATCAATAATATTTCAAAGACAAGAATCCAAATACAAAATAGAAGGGGCAAGCCTCAAAACAAAGTTTGACAACTGGACAGAACAAAACTTTTTTAAAAAAAAACATGCAGTACTAAGCGGAAGCTACACCGGGTCCCGTGATGTCATCAAGGATTCCTCTTGTCATTCGCCAGCATGTTCTTCCCCTTACCTGAAAAAATATAAGATGAAAGGATGAGTAATTTTATTACTCAGTAAGTGACCCCACTACCGGAGCCGAGCTAGGCACTCAAGTCCTTTAAGTGCAACAACAATAAGACATGCATTTCAAACATACTTTTATAGGGAAACTGGTTATACTCGCCCTACCGTTGGATTTGGATGTTCACTAACCTCTGGAGCCCCGAAGGAACTCTTACCTCTGGTGATCCCGAAGGAACACAAAACCTCTGGTGAACCCGAAGGAACACAACCTCTGGTGACCCCGAAGGACCACAATAACTGGTGAACCCGAAGGAACACAACCTCTGGTGACCCCGAAGGACCACAATAACTGGTGAACCCGAAGGAACACAACCTCTGGTGACCCCGAAGGACCACAATAACTGGTGAACCCGAAGGAACACAACCTCTGGTGAACATCCAACCGACGTAGGGGAGTTACCACTACCCATCTTATAGGTCAATTAAAATCTCACTCCTTTCATTCCATAAATTCATACATTAACAGTACTGTTCATAAATATCTCATATTATAAGCACTTGCATCATCACTCACATACATCCACTAAGCATGGGAAATCTCATACAAGCATACTATGTCACCTGGGGCTTGGAAATTCTACTTATGACAATTAAACACATGGTGGGTAGGTGGTTCAGGTAGTAAGACCACTTACCTGAAGATTAATCCAACAGATTAAAACACGCGGCAGTTCTTGTAAAATTCCTGGACAATAGCGAACAGAATTTCCCAACTTAAGTCAGTCCATAAGTTTAGTCCCACCATCATTTAATTCCAAATAAATTTTTAAACTTGTCCTTACCCAAGCGTGGCTTAACTCGCAGTTGTCTCCAATCCTTTCTACCCAACGCAACTTCCGGTCACCTAAGAGAATTTTAACCACATAAGTCCATATCACAAATGGTTTACCAACTTATGCCGCAAATTAACCTTGGGTCCGAGTTACTCACCCGAACGTTACCGGTTCGGTGTCGAGCAGTCGGGCGAGCGTTTAACTGAAGCGGCGGCGGAAGAGAACCGGCGGCGCGCGGAAGAGAACCGGCGGCGGAAGAGAACCGGCGGCGGCCGCGGCTGACGCTGGGAGGCGGCGGCGCTGCTGCTGCGGACGTGTGAGAGAGAAGACCGACGGCGGCGCTGGTTCGGTGACGCGAGGGAGAGAGCGGCGGCGGCGGCGCTGGTTCGGTCGACGAGAGGCACGAGCGACCGCGTTCGGCGGTTGACAGCGTCCGGCGGTTGACAGCGTGCGGCAGAGGTCGTCGTCCGGAGTGGAGGCCACGGCGGCGCTGGCGTGCGTGAAGAAGAAGAAGAAGAAAAACGAGGGGGAGGGGGCGGCGGCGCGAGGGAGAGAGAGAGAGAGAGAAAAGAAATTCCTTTTTCTTTTTTTTTTTTTTTTGAATTGGCACGCAAATCGAGGGTTTAAATAAACAAAACCCTAATTCCTTATTCCTTCCACTTTTCCCTTTTTCCTTTTCCACCAAATAAAATCAAATCAAATAAAATCCAATAAAATCTTCTACAACTAAGATTTAAATTCAAAAATTTAATCACTTATTTTACTTGTCCCCAGATAAAATTATCCTTTTCTAAATCCCCAAAATTCTCTTAAATTTCAAATTTTGAAATTTCCATCTTGGCTTAAATAAATGCGTAAATAAACAATCATATTTTTCCCTTCTCATACATGGTAAACAATCATATTTATTTAATAGAGTTGGGGTTGTTACAGCAAATATCTTGGACGACATAAAGATAGGTGTAGTTCAAGCCAATTTTTATTATTATTATTATTATAAAAGATTAGATTTCGTTTTATATACAAAGAAAAAAAAATTGAGAATCATTTATGTTTAGATCTGCTCACATAGTCAAAATTAAAATAAATTTAAATGAAATCAAATATAAATGAAGAATTAATTCTTATCTACGATCAATTATTTGAAATCAAAATCTTTTTTCCCTTTTTAGAACAACTTATTTATTCAACGTGCGTTACAAATGTTACATAAAGTTAAAAAAGAAACTTAATTATAGAATATTAATAATACAATTATAATTTATGAAGTTGAGTCATGAAAAAACATTTATAAAAATTTTGGAAGTTCCGCGTGGAAAATAATAGTTATTATTATTTTTTTTTTTTAAAATATCGTCTTATTTTGTAATGTTTTCTTTTTTTTCCTCTAAATTTCGTGTTAATTTTTTTATTTTTACTCTGATGAATTGATCATCTTATTAGTTTAAAACTTTAATTTAAACCAATTTTTTTTTTTCAAATTCGTGATAACTTTTTTTTTTTTTTTTTTTTATTTTTTTTTATTTTTATAATGGGATGATTTGATTATCCTCTTATTTCCAACCTTAGATTTAAATTAAATAAAATTTTGTGATAATAGTCTGTTAGTTTTTCTTTTTCTTTTCTTTTGTTTTCTTTTGTGATGATTTGATTATTTTGTTAATTTTAAACCTTTGATTTAAACCGAAATTTTTTTTATGGAATAATTTGATTAGCCTCTTAATTTTAAATTTTAAATTAAACCAAAGTATTTTTCTATTTTTTATTTTTCTTGGATTGAATGATTGATCATTCTTTTAATTTTAAACCAAAGTATTATTTTTTTTTAACTTCGTGAAATCATATCTATATTAATGTTTTTCTTTAATTGATTTGGATGATGTGTGACTATTGTTGTAATCTCAAACTTTAATTTAAAATAAAATATTGTCATTTTATATTTTTGCATTAAAATTTCTTAATTGAAAAAAAGTTGAATTGATTATCTCCAAAATTTTCCATAAACCCTAAAACTTAGGGAAATTATTTTAAATGGCAAAACTGTTGAAAATATTTACAACTAATATCAAAACATACAGTCTATTGCGATCTATTGCGGTCGACGCAGATAGACAGTGAAAGTTTGCTATATTTGTGAATATTTTGGTTCCTTTTGCTATATTTGAGAAGAACCCAAAAACTTAATGTCTCTTGATTTGCCACAGTCTTTTTCTTGATTTTAAACTCTATTTCACAATTTTATGAATTGGTGTGTGTTTACATCACAAAATAGGTAAAAATTTAAATACTAAAAATTATTATAAACCTCTAAACTCCATTAATTAGTGTGTATTTTAGAATTACAGTGGAAAAAAAAAAACTACGAAACCATAAAATAATCACTCTGATCTTCTTATTTGTTACTTTGTCGAGCTCTAAATTAATTGAACCTAAGAAATTTCTTAAACCTTAAATGCAAGATCTTCTTCTCCGTCTTCTTCATTATGTGAGGATCCGTAGGTAAATTATGTGCAGTTGATTTTTTTTTTTTTTTTTTTTTTTTTTTTTTTTTTTTTTAATTTTAATTTTAATTTTTATTTTCAAATCAAAATGATTTGATTTGATTTTTTTATTTTATTTTTCTCCAGAGATTATTAGAGATAAAATGTGATAATTTGTTTTCCTTTTATTTAAAGTGAATTTGAGATTAGAGATAAAATGTAATTTAATTTTTTTTTCTTTTTTTCAACTTGAATTAGAGACTAGAGAGATAAAATGTGATAATTTCTTTTTTTTTTTTTTTTTTAAAAAAAAATTCCTTCTTTTAAATGTGAATGCCAAAAAATAGAGAGAAGTTTTTTTAATAATGTAAATGTGAAATTATCTAAGGTATTTCTATGATCATCAACTAATAGGGACAAAAGGGAAAAATCAAGCCCTTTTAAAATAGTACTAGTCAATAATACATGCAATATACGTTGGGTTTATTTTATTAGGTATAAGATCGAACTTTGTTAACTTTTAATTAAATATTACAAGTAAAATATATAAATAACATTAGCATGGAAAACTATCTCTTACATTGTTGTAAAATGGTCCTGGAATGATAATTTCAATTTTTTTTATCATCTATATAAATTTTATAATAATTACTTTAATAACTAATTTCTTTGTAAAACTATAAGTTCTTTCAAATATCAAATGATGATTTCTTATCACATATACATAACTTCATATCATCACATATTGAAAAAAAAAAAAAAGAAATAATTTATACTTAAAAAAAGGAAATAAGATATATTTTAGTTATATCATTACAATCATCAAAAGATTTATATAAAAATGTACTTAAAATAAGAAAGACGACTTTTGATTTATATAAAAGTAAAAAAGGTTCCTCTAATGGTAAAGCGACAGCAAAATAAAATGAAGTATGTTAAATATATAATTAAAATAACAAATGAGACTATATAAAGAAGGGTTTTCTACATAGAATGCGTTAATTGCAGGTCTATATTATAAAATTGTCTTCTACGTTCCATTTATTACATAAATAGTCCAGCTAAATACAAATTTTAATTAATGATATAGCGTATTTACTATTAAAACCCCGTCCACTATTTTTATAAAACAAAATAATAATAATAATAATAATAATAATAATAATAATAAAAGCCTAGGATTTTGTGTTCTCTCTCATTCATGCATAGACTAGGGTTTTGTGTATCCATGCAATCATTAATTCTTTTTTAAAAAAAATAACAAAAGAAAAATTTCTTATTTTCTTACTTTCCCCCAAAATTTCTCATGCTTTTTTCTCTTCTCTTTCTCTTCTTCTTTCCCACTCTCTTTTTCTTCCTCCTTCATTCATGGTTTCCTCTCCTCACGCTAGTGGGTTTTTATCTCTCTACTCTCCACTAGCTTCTCTCTTTCTCTCTCTCTCTAATTGCATCAAGGAAGGATGATGACGGTCAACGGGACGAGGTTTTGGACAATAGCTTTGGGGCATTGTGGATTCGAGCGACGCAGGGTTTTGGAAGATGATGGTCAACTGTAGTCACAGACCCAACCGTCATGGTGATAGGTAGGGCGACGAGTCAACAACGATGAGCAAGGTGACTGAGGCTGAAGGCAATGTTAGTAGATCTAGGGCTTCATGAAGAAGAGGTGGGAATGGGCGACGACGAAAAGTGCTTCATGAAAAAAAAAGAGATAAATAAATGCGCGCGCACACACACACATATATATATTTTGTGATATATATTTGTTTATTTTATATAAACGAGGATAATTTTATATATATATACTGTGATATATATTTGTTTATTTTATACGCTTGTATATATGTTTTATGTTGAACATTGAGTCTATCTGTGATTAATATACTATGATATATATTTTGTTTTTTTTTTTTCGACTACTTTGAATTTATGATATATACTGTGGTATATAATAGAATTATGATATACACTAAGATTTGTATTGAAAATTGACACTTTTGATGTTCGAGCAAATGATAAATATTGACAAATTAAAAATACATAAACAATTTAGATACCATTTATATCATTATATAAAATGCATAAATATTTATGCATAAACCACAACTAATTGAGATTTCTAGCATTTTAATTTACTGCCGTTTTACATGTGCATTTGCACGTGTAATTTTTATAAAAAATTGAAATATGCCACTTTTAGTAATTTAGATAAAATTATTTAATAATATATTTATTTTTAAATGAGTGAGGATTAACTTTTATACATTCTTACAATATTATACTAATTATTTAGAAACATGTTATAACTAATGTGAATATAATGTTAATCTAACTTATTTAATAATCGTATCTAATTAATTTACTACGTAAAAGTTGTAATTTTTTAAAATTATATTAAATTTACGTAGAAAGATCTCATTTTTAAATTACTAATTTTAGTTCATAAATTAAGTTTATTGTTAAATTTTAAGTAAAAATCACGTTTTGTTTAACTACTCCATATGATATATATGTTTACTTTATTTTATATTGAATAAGAAATTGTAGTTTTATTTACTATAAGTCACTATATATTGAATAATTCATAAATAGTGTAATTGCAAAAATATAATATTATAACTCATCATCATTACTAAAAAAAAAAAAATTTAAATGTACATATATCTAGAGTTAATTTTGGTTTATGTATAAATACTTAAGAAAAAATTATAATGATGGACGATATCTAGGTTATGTTTTTAATTTGTCAAATTTTATCATTTATTCTGTCATTAAAATCATAAGTATTTTCTTAATTATTATTATCATATGCTTTCTGTTTAAAAGTTGGAACTTTCAAAATATCCTAAAAATTAATCTAAAATTTTCATATCCCACAACTAAATATAATTAGATAAATGCTAAGTTAATAACCAATATATTATATTTTCATATTCTGTTTATTTAATTTTCATGGGTTTATTAGAATGACATCATTTATCTCATACTTAGGTTACATTTTTTTGATTGTGACAATTATTTAAAAATATACGCTTAGTATCATTTTTTATCTAAGAAAATAATGTATTTTTTTTTTAAAGGATTTATGAAGTTATATTACCCATTTTGGAACCATTAACTTTTCTAATTAATTTAATATTTATAATCAATTAACAATGTTTAAACATGGGTTACATGATCTTTTTTTTTTTAATTTCAACGCAATGAACATAAGCATGTAATTGAATAATCAATAATTATTTTTCTAACAAACATTATAAATGAAATCAACAATATACTAATTATAAAAGCACAATAAAAAATAGTTTAAAAAAAAAAGTCATGACTGTCCCTGCACATTCCTTAAAATAAATTTGCTCACTTGTTGATCATTTAACTTCGTTAAAGTAGATTCTTAAAATAACAAGCCTAAGATTTGAGATTTTTATTTGATGTGTTCATCCTTGCAACTCGCACATAAAACCTGTAACGACTTAGCTCCCTAGGACTCAAGCTAGGCCGTCACTTGTGCGTGCATAAAATTCAAACGACTTTTTTTTTTTTTTTTTTTTTTTTTTTTTTTTTAACTTCGTTTTAAAGTGGATTCTTAAAATAACAAGCCTAAGATCTGAGATTTTGATTTGATGTGTTCATCCTTGCAACTCGCACATAAAACCTATAACGACCTAGCTCCCTAGGACTCAAGCTAGGTCGTCACTTGTGCGTGCATAAAATTCAAACGACACACTTTTTTTTTTTTTTTTTTTACGTGCAAGAAAATCAAGGAAGCCTTAATCACGTAAAGAAATTTTTAGTCGATGCTTAATAACCAAACTTTTTAAATGGGCACCCTTACAATACTAATTTAAAATAGGAATTTTGACACTAAGGTCCAACGACAATCACAAATGTTAAAATAAATGAAAGATCTCAAAAAACGTGCGGAACATTGGTCTAGTCCCCGTGACTAACTCAAGGTTTCCTTCCGTCGTTCGCCAAAGTATCCTTTCTCTTACTTAAAAAAAAACATGACTAAAGGATGAGTACAAATACTTGGTAAGTAGCCCCCCACCAGGGTTAGACTAAGCACCCGTATCCAAAAGGCACAATATACTAGTGGGACATACATAAGTAATTTAACTCTTGATGGCTATCTAGTGAACGATTGGACCCATCCCAGCACAATTTTGGTGGCCCGAAGGCTCACAAACGTAGTACGGCACCCGTCGGCACCCAGGACATAGTAGGGAACCCGTGGGTCCCCAGTAGCATAGTAGGAAACCCGTAGGCTTCCGGTAACGTAGCAGGAAACTCGTCGGCTTCCGGTAGCATAGCAGGAAACCCGTTGGTTTTTTTCGGTAACATAGTGGTGTTAGGAGGGCAATCGTCAGTACTAGTTAATTTATAACATGTTTAAAAAAGACTTAAATATAAATCATGCAACATACTCTATGGTCCCACACATAATCACATCAACAAGAACAGTGTAGCATGCTCATACATCACATAGCACAAGGACGACCGCAGTAATGAGTCTACTTACCTTGGAATTAAATTTCAATAGCTAACCACGCAACCAACTTTTACAAAAAAGAAACCCTCGAGTTGCAACCTAGGCATAAACCCCAATTTACATTAACTTCTAGGCTTAGCTCCAATCGCCAATTAATCAAAATTACTCCAAATAATCTTACCGAAAGCGTGGCTTAATTCAAAATTTGCTTCCAATCAACTCCCACTTTTCAGATCAAGGCCATAATTATACAAAAACCTAAAATTAGAAATCTTGAATCAAAGCAAAGACTCGCGAAAAAAACCCACAACTTACCCCAAAACCACAATTCCGGCGGGTGGCGCAACCTACGGCAACTAAGAGGAGTAGAACCCAAGGTAGATTGGCGAAATGACTGGCGGGTGTTGCTGGGAAAATCGAGCGTCGACAGCCCGCTGCTTCTCGTGAACCCAACTGATGGCTGTTGGACCTGATGATGCCTGCGCGAACAACGGCGATGGGGTTGTGCAAACGTCGGCGAGGTACAAGGCGTGCAGATGACGACAGACTCGACGACCAATGGCGACGATGAGCGGTGGAGGTCGAGGGCTAGTCGGCTGCGCAGACGAAGGAGAAAAGGGAAGAGAGAGAGACGGGCGGCGTCAGTTGGGAGGGAGGAGAAATTCCCCCATCGGGGGTGGGGACAGGGACCCCCCACCCGCCCCGCCCCTAGCCCCGTTGCCAACCCTAGTTGTGACTAATATATTGCCGATAAATTTGTCAATCATATACTCATTTGTACTGTTGATAAACTTGATACACTAAACTGATATACTGATAATGATACACTTGACTAATATACTGCGGACAAACTTGATAAATTTAATAATAGTGTCCTCTTTTATACTGTTGATATACTTGACTATTTGCTAAAATTCGTTTATACCGTTGATGCACTCGACTGATATAACTATTCCTTCACAATTTCATCACATCTCAATTCAGTTTCAATTTCAATCCATTGTTCTTCCTCATAAAAAATGGACAGACCCATAGACTTCCTAATTTACTCTTATCCTCCAAGGCCATGTACCTTCTCTTACTCCCTTTCCTCGCCACATAAAATAGCTTGCATATTCATTCCCACTATTGCGCTCCATTTTCCTGTCCCAACCGAACCAAATAAAATAAGAGTTAATATAATTTTGAGAAGAATGAGTCTATATATATATATATAACTTGCATTCATTGGAGTCCATGACGTAGAAGGAAATTCGTCGGAGGAGGCACTACGTGGATATAAGCCGGGACCGATAGATTGGAAGTAGGAAACAGTGAAACGCCGTTGTAAATCCTTGGAAAGCAACAATCCATCGATGGAGACAGAAAACGAACAAAAACTTTTTCAAAAATGCAGGAAAAAGGAAAAAAAAAAAAACGACTAAGAAACTGGTTTGTAGAGGATAATACAAGAATAGGAATAAAGAGAACTTTGAAGATAGTATTAATTAAGCTTAATTCTATTTTATATGATAGTTGTAAAAACCACCATTATATATGGTGACATCTATGAACATGGGTTAAGCTATAATAACCCACCCATAAACTTTAAGGGGTGTTGGACCCACAAATGTCTTATGTAAAGAGTGAATTATACTTTCTATTACGTTGATGATTTTCTAAGAATAAAACTTTGTAAATTCTTAAAAAAAAAGATTTACGTTCCACAAAGAATTACAATTTTAAAAAAGGAAAGAAAAGCTTTGGAGCTTAGAATGTTGGGGAACAGACAACAAAGAATCTCCAATTAGAACAGCAAGGCCACATGGAATTGGTGTTGGTTCAGTGAGTAACTTTGAGATCAAATCATTTGATGGTTGTGCAAACCCATACTTGGGTCTGGCCGCTATTCTTTGTGCTGGTCTAGATGGCCTTCGTAACCATCTTCACTTGCCTGAACCCATCGGTAACTTTCCTATTTTCAATCTACAATAATGTTACTATTTATTTTTAATTTAGATGGAATATTCATGTGACACAACTATTCAAAATGATTAATTTATTTATTGGTTTAAACCTCCAATTCCTTCAATCATATGTCATAAACAGATACAGATCCTTCTGACATTGGTTTGAAGCTCCAAAGATTGCCCCAATCACTTTCTGAATCTTTAGAAGCTTTGGAAAACAACAATACATTCACAAATCTTATAGGTGAAAGGTTGTTGGTTGCCATAAAAGCAATTCGCAAGGTATGTATATTCAATTCAACTTTCATAGCATTGTTATGACAATTCCCTCTCATGTTGCTTCAATATATATATATATATATATATATTTTCAAATATAGAAAAATGAACTAAAATATTTACAATATATCAAAATTTTAAGATAGACCGCAACAAACTACTATATATTTGGCTCTATTTGTGTCTATCAAGACACAGATAGTAGTCTATCATGGTCTATTACAGATAGACTATAATATTTTGCTATTATTTGTAAATATTTTCAATAGTTTTGTCATTTAAAATAATTTGTAAACATGAATGATAGAGAGTTACAATTTGTAAACTAATTTATTGTTTGTAGGCGGAAGTAAAATACTATTTAGAGCATCAAGATGCATACAAGCAACTTATACACCACTATTAAGGACGGACAACTCACATCCATGTACGTTGAAAGATCTACGATTCTGGCTTTTAATGAACACTTCTTAAAGATTTGGGATATAGGCCTTATTAGCCAACGTTAAAATCAGATGTGCCATTGAATAAGAAGTGAGAGGTTCAAACCTTCTGTAACAATCCCAAATCTATTAAATAAATTTAAGTTATCATGTATGAAAAAGGAAAATATGATTGTTTATTCATGCATTTATTTAAGCTAAGATGGAAATTTCAAAATTTGAGTTTAAGGAAATTTTTGGGATTTAGAAAAGGATGATTTATCTTGGGGCAAGTAAAATAAGGTGATTAATTTTTAGTAAGATTGGATAATTGAAATAAATCTTAGTTGTAGAAGATTTTATTGGATTTTATTTGATTTTATTTGGTTGGAAAAGAAAAAGGGAAAAGTGGAAGGAATAAGGAGTTAGGGTTGTGTTTTATTTAAACCCTCGTTATGTGTGCCAATTTAAAAAAAAAAAAAAAAGAAAAGGAAAAAGAATTTCCTTTTTCTCTCTCTCTCCCTCGCGCCGCCGCCGCCCCCCCTCGATTTTTTTTCTTTTTTTTCTTCTTCTTCTTCTTCCTCCAGCAGCCGCCACCGAACTCTCTCCCTCTTCCGCCGCCGAGCACTCTCCCTTCCTCACGTCGACCGAACCAGCGCCGCCGCCGCCGGGTTTTTCCTCTCTCCCTCGCGTCGACCGAACCAGCGCCGCCGCCGCCGGCCTTTCCGTCGGTCTTCTCTCTCTCACGTCCGCAGCAGCAGCGCCGCCGCTGATCGGCAGTTTTTTTTTTCTCCCTCGCGTCCAGCAGCGCCGCCGCCTCCCAGCGTCAGCCGCTGCCGCCGCTGGTTTTCTCTCGCGCCGCCGGTCCTCTTCCGCCGCCGCTTCAGTCAAACGCTCGCCCGACTGCTCGTCACCGAACCGGTAACGTTTGGGTGAGTAACTCGGACCCAAGGTTAATTTGCGGCATAGTTTGGTAAACCATTTGTGATATGGACTTTTGTGGTTAAAATTCTCTTAGGTGACCGGAAGTTGCGTTGGGTAGAAAGGATTGGAGACAACTGCGAGTTAAGCCACGTTTGGGAATTTTACCAGAACTGCCGCGTATTTAATTCGTTGGAGTAATCCTCAGGTAAGTGGTCTTACTACCTGAACCGCCTACCCGCCATGTGTTTAATTGCCATGAGTAGAATTTCTAAGCCCCAGGTGACATAGTATGCTTGTATGAGACTTCCCATGCTTAGCGGATGTATGTGAATGGTTATAAGATTCCCATGCTTAGCGGATGTATGTGAATGGTTATGAGATTCCCATGCTTAGTGGATGTATGTGAATGGTTATAAGATTCCCATGCTTAGTGGATGTATGTGAATGGTTATAAGATTCCCATGCTTAGCGGATGTATGTGAATGGTTATGAGATTCCCATGCTTAGTGGATGTATGTGAATGGTTATAAGATTCCCATGCTTAGCGGATGTATGTGAATGGTTATGAGATTCCCATGCTTAGTGGATGTATGTGAATGGTTATGAGATTCCCATGCTTAGTGGATGTATGTGAATGGTTATGAGATTCCCATGCTTAGGGGATGTAAGTGAATGGTTATGAGATTCCCATGCTTAGTGGATGTATGTGAATGGTTATGAGATTCCCGTGCTTAGTGGATGTATGTGAATGGTTATGAGACTCCCATGCTTAGTGGATGTATGTGAGTGATGAGGCATGTGCTTATAATACGGGATGTTTCATAAAGTGCTGTTAATGTATGAATTTACGGAATGAAAGGAGTGATACCTTAGTTGACCTATAAGGTGGGTAGTGGTAACTCCCCTACATCGGTTGGATGTTCACCAGAGGTTGTGTTCCTTCGGGTTCACCAGATATTGTGGTCCTTCGGGGTCACCAGAGGTTGTGTTCCTTCGGGTTCACCAGTTATTGTGGTCCTTCGGGGTCACCAGAGGTTGTGTTCCTTCGGGTTCACCAGTTATTGTGGTCCTTCGGGGTCACCAGAGGTTGTGTTCCTTCGGGTTCACCAGATATTGTGGTCCTTCGGGGTCACCAGAGGTTGTGTTCCTTCGGGTTCACCAGAGGTTTTGTGTTCCTTCGGGATCACCAGAGGTAAGAGTTCCTTCGGGGCTCCAGAGGTTAGTGAACATCCAAAGCCAACGGTAGGGCGAGTATAACCAGTTCCCTATAAAAGTATGATGGATATGCATGTCTTAATGTTGTTGCACTTAAAGGACTTGAGTGCCTAGCTCGGCTCCGGTAGTGGGGTCACTTACTGAGTAATAAAATTACTCATCCTTTCATCTTATTTTTTTTAGGTAAGGGGAAGAACGTGCCGGCGAATGACAAGAGGATTCCCTGATGGTGTCACGGGACCCGGTGTAGCTTCCGCATAGCACTGCATGTTTTTTTTTTTTAGTTCTGTCCAGTTGTCAAATTTTGTTTTGAGGCTTGCCCCTTCTATTTTGTATTTGGATTCTTGTCTTTGAAATATTATTGATTTTATTGGTTAAATAAACAAAGAAATTTCCATAAGTAGCAATGTTTCTTTCTTACTACTCAGCATCGTGTCTTTTCTTGAAATTTGCATACGTTGAGTAATGGTCTGATTAGGAGGTATTAGTCGGGTCGTTACAGTTGGTATCAGAGACCAGAGTTTTGGGTTCTGTAGACTGACTTACTAAGTAAGTCGAGGGGTTCCCATGATCATCAGGAGGTCCTTGGTCATCGCCAGGTACGCGTTCTTCTAATACATGTCTTTAGAATGTTACATGTTTAACCGTGTTTGGATACCTTGAAGTGATACCTTTAGCAAGGAAATTGATGGTGTTTATTGCCCGTAAATCAGGAATGGATCGTGGAGGTAGGGGAAGAGGTAGAGGCAGGAGAGGTAGGGCAAGGGGTGTACCAAACCCCCAAGTCCAGGACCCTATGGAGCAAGATGTCCCTGTACCACAAGGACCTCCACCGCAGCAGGATCCCGTTGGGCAGGAGGAGCAGGGGACCAGGGCTAGAGGACGGCCTCGTAACGTGCCCGAGCCGCCCCAGGCACAAGTTCCGCCAGTGGCCCAAACCGATTTCACTGCAGTAGCAGCTCAGATAGGGGAGACTGTTACCGCCACCTTGTTGAGCAAGATTCAGGAATTAACTCGCGTCGCTGTGGCAGAGCAGTTAGCTCAACAACCCCCCGTACCTCAGGCACCGGAGCAGCCAATTCCGCCCCCTCAAGCGCCGGCCCAGCATCAGCCTTACCAGGATTTATCTCCAGAAGCAAAACATTTGCGGGACTTCAGGAAGTACAATCCGCGCACTTTTGACGGGTCATTGAAGGACCCTACCAAGGCGGAGATGTGGCTATCGTCCATTGAGACCATCTTTCGATATATGAAGTGCCCAGAGGACCAGAAACTTCAGTGTGCGGTATTTGTCTTGACCGATGACGCCGAGATCTGGTGGCAGTCGGCAGAAAGGTCCGTGGTTACCACAAGAGGATCGATTACCTGGGCTCAGTTCAAGGAGAGATTCTATGAGAAATACTTCTCCACCAATACAAGGTACAATAAGCGGTTAGAGTTCATGAGGCTGAAGCAAGGAGTCATGTCCGTTGAGGAGTATGAGCAGGAGTTTACCAAGCTGTCCCGTTTCGCCCCCAAGATGGTGGCTACTGAGGAAGACAAGACGGAATGCTTTGTCCAAGGTCTGAAGGATGGGTTAAGGGGTCTCGTGCACGCCCTGGAACCCAGCAGTTATGCAGCAGCGTTTCGGGCAGCAGTGAGGATTGACTCCCGTGCCGGAGAAGAATACATCAAAGCGGTGTCCTCAGGACCCTCCTCAGGCCAGAAAAGGAAGTTTGAGCAGAAAGCCCCAGAATTTCCTCCAAAGAACCGGGCAGACAGGCCCATACAGCACTTTAGACAGCAGCCTTCGGCCTCAGGCTTAGTGGAGAGAGAAAAGCCAGTGTGTGGTTCCTGTGGAAAAAGTCACTGGGGGAGATGTTTAGCAGGATCCGGAGTTTGTTTTCGGTGTGGCCAGGAGGGGCACGTGTCTAGCAGGTGTCCAAGAAAGGGAGCAGCAGATGGTAAGGGGCAGTATGCAAGCACCTCCCGGGGGGACTCTGGCAGAATGCAGCAACAGCATGGTCGGGCCTATGCCACGACTCGGCAGGAGGCTGACAAGGCAGGCACGGTGGTAACAGGTATGCTTCCTATTTTGGGGTATCATGCCCTAGTGTTGTTTGACTCAGGCTCGTCACACTCGTTTATTTCTGCCGTGTTCGTTGAGCATGCTGTGCTAGAGTTAGAACCCCTGCCTTTTGTATTATCGGTCTCTACCCCATCGGGGGAGATCTTGTTGGCAAAAGAGAAGATAAAAGCCTGTCGGGTAGAAATAGCAAATCGAGAGTTAGAGGTTACCTTAATTGTCTTGGCCATGCGGGACTTCGACGTTATTTTAGGCATGGACTGGTTGGCTGCTAACCATGCCAGTATAGACTGTGCGAGAAAGGAAGTGATTTTCACGCCTCCGTCAGGGCCTAACTTCAAATTTAAGGGAGCAGGGACGGTGGTCCTACCCAAGGTCATTTCGGCTCTAAAGGTCCGCAGACTACTTAACCAGGGTACCTGGAGCATTCTGGCCAGTGTGGTAGACGTAAGAGAAGATGAGGCTACCCTGACTTCAGAACCTGTGGTGCGAGACTATCCGGACGTTTTTCCAGAGGACCTCCCAGGTTTACCACCAGTTAGGGAGATTGATTTCGCCATAGAGGTGGAGCCCGGTACGGTTCCCATATCCAAGGCTCCTTATCGTATGGCTCCAGCAGAGCTGAGAGAGCTGAAGGTGCAGCTGCAAGAGTTGCTTGACAAGGGCTTTATTCGGCCGAGTGTGTCGCCTTGGGGGGCACCAGTGTTATTCGTGAAGAAGAAGGATGGTTCGCTACGCCTTTGCATCGACTACAGAGAGCTGAACAAGGTGACTATCAAAAATAAATACCCTCTCCCCAGAATTGACGATCTATTCGACCAGTTGCAGGGAGCCACAGTTTTCTCAAAGATTGACCTTCGGTCAGGATATCATCAGTTGAGAATAAAGGACAGCGACGTTCCTAAGACCGCTTTTCGTTCCCGTTATGGACACTATGAATTCATCGTTATGTCCTTTGGTCTGACAAATGCCCCTGCAGTATTCATGGATCTAATGAACCGGGTGTTCAAGGACTTTCTTGACACTTTCGTCATCGTATTCATCGATGATATTCTGATATATTCGAAGACGGAGGAAGAGCACGAGGAGCATCTGCGAAAGGTTCTCGAAACCTTAAGGGTACATAAGTTGTATGCCAAGTTTTCAAAGTGCGAATTCTGGTTGAAGCAGGTATCCTTTTTAGGGCATGTGGTGTCCAAGGATGGTGTCTCAGTAGATCCTGCCAAGATAGAGGCGGTTACGAGCTGGCCCCGCCCTACGACAGCTAGTGAAGTACGCAGTTTTCTGGGTTTAGCGGGCTACTACCGTCGGTTTGTGAAAGATTTCTCTCGTATAGCCGTGCCGTTGACTCAGTTGACCAGGAAGGGCAATTCTTTTGTTTGGAGTAAGGCCTGTGAAGAGAGCTTCCAAGATCTCAAGCAGAGGTTAGTGTCTGCACCAGTACTTACCGTTCCGGATGGATCAGGGAGTTTTGTTGTGTACAGTGATGCTTCCAAAAAGGGACTGGGTTGTGTGTTGATGCAGCACGGCAAGGTGGTCGCTTATGCATCTCGGCAGTTAAAAAGTCACGAGCAGAATTACCCGACTCACGATTTAGAGTTGGCAGCAGTCGTTTTCGCTCTGAAGATATGGAGGCACTACCTGTATGGGGAAAGGATCCAGATTTTCACAGACCATAAGAGCTTGAAGTACTTCTTCACTCAGAAGGAGTTGAACATGAGACAGCGCAGATGGTTGGAGTTAGTAAAGGATTATGATGTGGAAATCCTGTACCATCCCGGGAAGGCAAATGTGGTGGCAGATGCCTTAAGCAGGAAGGCAGTTCATTCAGCAGCTCTGATTACAGACCAGGTTCCATTGTGCAAGGATCTTGAGCGAGCAGGTATCGCAGTGGCAATAGGAGAAGTCACTTCCCAGTTAGCTCAACTATCAGTGTATCCCACTCTAAGGCAAAGGATCATAGATGCCCAGCAGAAGGATCCGTACCTTGAGGAAAAACTTCGCCAAATGGAGTCAGGGCAGATCAGTGAGTTGTCAGTGTCCTCTGATAGTGGCCTTACCTACCACGGACGCTTGTGTGTTCCGGCAGGCAGTGTTAAAGACGAGCTGTTGTCGGAGGCTCATAACTCCCCATTTGCGATACATCCGGGCAGTACCAAGATGTATCAGGACTTGAAACGTCATTACTGGTGGCCCAATATGAAGAGGGAAGTGGCTGAATTTGTTAGTAAGTGTTTTGTTTGCCAGCAGGTGAAAGCTCCGAGGCAGAAGCAGGCAGGGCTGTTGCAACCCCTGTCGGTACCCGAGTGGAAGTGGGAGAATGTATCTATGGACTTCATTGTAGGGTTGCCTAAAACAGCGAAAGGTCACACGATGATATGGGTCATCGTGGATAGGCTCACCAAGTCAGCACATTTTATTCCGGGAAAGTCCACCTTTTCAGTAAGTAAGTGGGCGCAGATTTATGTAAGGGAAGTAGTAAGGCTGCACGGAGTGCCAGTTTCTATAGTGTCTGACAGAGACCCTCGTTTCACATCTAACTTTTGGAAGAGTCTCCAGACTGCTTTGGGCACTCGATTGGACTTTAGTACGGCTTTTCACCCCCAGACAGATGGACAAACGGAGCGCTTAAACCAGGTACTAGAGGACATGCTACGTGCCTGCGCCCTAGACTTTCCTGGTAGTTGGGACTCCCACTTACACCTGATGGAGTTTGCCTACAATAACAGTTATCAAGCTACCATTGGCATGGCGCCATTCGAAGCCTTATATGGTAAGAGTTGCAGATCTCCAGTTTGCTGGGATGAAATAGGGGAGCGAAGACTGTTAGGACCAGAGTTAGTGCAATTCACTAACGAGGCTATACGAAGGATCAGGGCAAGGATGCAGACAGCTCAGAGTAGACAGAAGAGTTACGCCGATGTAAGGCGGCGAGACCTGGAATTTGAGGTAGGAGAGAAGGTATTCTTGAAAGTGGCACCCATGAAAGGTGTCTTGAGGTTCGGGAAAAAGGGGAAGTTAAGCCCTCGGTTCATGGGACCATTTGAGATATTGGAGCGAGTTGGCCCCGTGGCCTATCGTTTAGCCTTGCCACCGTCGCTCTCCGCAGTTCATAACGTGTTCCATGTCTCTATGCTTCGAAAGTATATGGCGGATCCATCCCACGTGATCGACTTTGAGCCCTTACAGTTGAGCGAGGATTTAAGTTATGAGGAAAGGCCAGTGCAAATTCTTGCAAGGGAAGTGAAGGTTCTGCGCAACCGGGAGATAGCATTGGTGAAAGTCCTTTGGCAAAACCACCTGCGTGAGGAGGCAACGTGGGAACGAGAGGATGAAATGAGGTCAAAACATCCAGAGTTGTTCCAAGAGTAAAAAAAACTTTCGGGGACGAAAGTTTCTTAAGGGGGGAAGAATGTAACAATCCCAAATCTATTAAATAAATTTAAGTTATCATGTATGAAAAAGGAAAATATGATTGTTTATTCATGCATTTATTTAAGCTAAGATGGAAATTTCAAAATTTGAGTTTAAGGAAATTTTTGGGATTTAGAAAAGGATGATTTTATCTTGGGGCAAGTAAAATAAGGTGATTAATTTTTTAGTAAGATTGGATAATTGAAATAAATCTTAGTTGTAGAAGATTTTATTGGATTTTATTTGATTTTATTTGGTTGGAAAAGAAAAAGGGAAAAGTGGAAGGAATAAGGAGTTAGGGTTGTGTTTTATTTAAACCCTCGTTATGTGTGCCAATTTAAAAAAAAAAAAAAAAGAAAAGGAAAAAGAATTTCCTTTTTCTCTCTCTCTCCCTCGCGCCGCCGCCGCCCCCCCTCGATTTTTTTCTTTTTTTTCTTCTTCTTCTTCTTCCTCCAGCAGCCGCCACCGAACTCTCTCCCTCTTCCGCCGCCGAGCACTCTCCCTTCCTCACGTCGACCGAACCAGCGCCGCCGCCGCCGGGTTTTTCCTCTCTCCCTCGCGTCGACCGAACCAGCGCCGCCGCCGCCGGCCTTTCCGTCGGTCTTCTCTCTCTCACGTCCGCAGCAGCAGCGCCGCCGCTGATCGGCAGTTTTTTTTTTCTCCCTCGCGTCCAGCAGCGCCGCCGCCTCCCAGCGTCAGCCGCTGCCGCCGCTGGTTTTCTCTCGCGCCGCCGGTCCTCTTCCGCCGCCGCTTCAGTCAAACGCTCGCCCGACTGCTCGTCACCGAACCGGTAACGTTTGGGTGAGTAACTCGGACCCAAGGTTAATTTGCGGCATAGTTTGGTAAACCATTTGTGATATGGACTTTTGTGGTTAAAATTCTCTTAGGTGACCGGAAGTTGCGTTGGGTAGAAAGGATTGGAGACAACTGCGAGTTAAGCCACGTTTGGGAATTTTACCAGAACTGCCGCGTATTTAATTCGTTGGAGTAATCCTCAGGTAAGTGGTCTTACTACCTGAACCGCCTACCCGCCATGTGTTTAATTGCCATGAGTAGAATTTCTAAGCCCCAGGTGACATAGTATGCTTGTATGAGACTTCCCATGCTTAGCGGATGTATGTGAATGGTTATAAGATTCCCATGCTTAGCGGATGTATGTGAATGGTTATGAGATTCCCATGCTTAGTGGATGTATGTGAATGGTTATAAGATTCCCATGCTTAGTGGATGTATGTGAATGGTTATAAGATTCCCATGCTTAGCGGATGTATGTGAATGGTTATGAGATTCCCATGCTTAGTGGATGTATGTGAATGGTTATAAGATTCCCATGCTTAGCGGATGTATGTGAATGGTTATGAGATTCCCATGCTTAGTGGATGTATGTGAATGGTTATGAGATTCCCATGCTTAGTGGATGTATGTGAATGGTTATGAGATTCCCATGCTTAGGGGATGTAAGTGAATGGTTATGAGATTCCCATGCTTAGTGGATGTATGTGAATGGTTATGAGATTCCCGTGCTTAGTGGATGTATGTGAATGGTTATGAGACTCCCATGCTTAGTGGATGTATGTGAGTGATGAGGCATGTGCTTATAATACGGGATGTTTCATAAAGTGCTGTTAATGTATGAATTTACGGAATGAAAGGAGTGATACCTTAGTTGACCTATAAGGTGGGTAGTGGTAACTCCCCTACATCGGTTGGATGTTCACCAGAGGTTGTGTTCCTTCGGGTTCACCAGATATTGTGGTCCTTCGGGGTCACCAGAGGTTGTGTTCCTTCGGGTTCACCAGTTATTGTGGTCCTTCGGGGTCACCAGAGGTTGTGTTCCTTCGGGTTCACCAGTTATTGTGGTCCTTCGGGGTCACCAGAGGTTGTGTTCCTTCGGGTTCACCAGATATTGTGGTCCTTCGGGGTCACCAGAGGTTGTGTTCCTTCGGGTTCACCAGAGGTTTTGTGTTCCTTCGGGATCACCAGAGGTAAGAGTTCCTTCGGGGCTCCAGAGGTTAGTGAACATCCAAAGCCAACGGTAGGGCGAGTATAACCAGTTCCCTATAAAAGTATGATGGATATGCATGTCTTAATGTTGTTGCACTTAAAGGACTTGAGTGCCTAGCTCGGCTCCGGTAGTGGGGTCACTTACTGAGTAATAAAATTACTCATCCTTTCATCTTATTTTTTTCAGGTAAGGGGAAGAACGTGCCGGCGAATGACAAGAGGATTCCCTGATGGTGTCACGGGACCCGGTGTAGCTTCCGCATAGCACTGCATGTTTTTTTTTTTTAGTTCTGTCCAGTTGTCAAATTTTGTTTTGAGGCTTGCCCCTTCTATTTTGTATTTGGATTCTTGTCTTTGAAATATTATTGATTTTATTGGTTAAATAAACAAAGAAATTTCCATAAGTAGCAATGTTTCTTTCTTACTACTCAGCATCGTGTCTTTTCTTGAAATTTGCATACGTTGAGTAATGGTCTGATTAGGAGGTATTAGTCGGGTCGTTACACCTTCTCTTCCCCACAATTTGAGAATTCAAAAAATGATATTTTTGTTATAAGAATTTTATTATTATTATTATTATTATTTTGATGAAAATTAAGAATCTTATTTTCGCTCAGCCACTTTGCCTACATGTCTCAAATATTATGGCGGATATGTGTGTAAATGGTCAAAATGGTTCAAAGCAGATATGTTTGAGTGAGAACATAATTTCTATTTGGTCCTAAATGTAGCCACTCTTTTTTATTCGAATTTATTTAAATTAATTTATTAATTTTTATCGTAGGTTTTTCTAATCTAATTTTGATTGTTTACCTGTTTTTATGATAATTTTTACCTCTTCTAACTTTTATTTTAGTTTGGTTAAAGTAACCAATTTAGTTATGATAAGGAAAAAGGGGGAAAGCAAATCAAATGTAGAAAAAATTTGAATTTGGTTTTAGTTGCCTAAAAGTTGTTCTTCCTTTTTGAGTTTAAGCCAAGTTTGGCAAAATTTTAAAATTGAAATAAAATCCATTAAAAAGAAAATAGGCAATTGTCGAAATGACTTTAGCCTTTATAATCCCATCTTCTCTCCCAAAAACTCTAGATAGCCACCATTCTCATTATCTCTCATTCTCTATTCAAAAAAATCTCTAGCCTCCATATCTCTCATAGAACACAAAAAGCCTAACTTAATTGGAGGTTGCATTGGTAGGAACTTTGTCCCAAGGATCCGCACCTCACACAACAAGCGGTTTCGTGTTTGAGATTTCTTCTTTCGTTTTTCTTCTTCCCTCTTAGAAACCTTGAAAAAAAATAGGAAGAAATAAAGGTATTAGCAAAGATAACTACTATTATTTATTATTATTATATATATATTTTTTATTCTTCACCTTGTTTATTATCATTATTATTGCTATTATTATCATGTGATCTTTTTACATGCACTTAGTTTAGATATTGGTTCCCTCTTATCTTATTTTATCTTATTTGTTTGTTTTTATTCATTTTCTTCCCTAGTTCTTTTTTTTTTTCTCTCTCTCTCTTTTGTTGTTTTTTTTTAAAAAAGGAAAGTGTGTAAAAAGAAGACGGGAGATGAAAAAAATGAAGTAAAAAGTAAGGTAACACATCTTATAATGAAGTTATGTTTCTTTGTGTTTGAAGTAAAAAAAAAAGTGTAAAAAATGGGTAATGAGTATAAGAAGAAGATAAAGAGAAGAAAATAGATTGGTAGAGAGCAAAGTTTAGGAGAAAAGAAGTTGGTCTTTTTTTTTTTTCTTTTTTTTTTTTTTAATAAAAGAGAAAGGAAAAAAATTTAAATAAATATGACAAATTTACTATCATTGTTATTATTATTATTATTATTATCATTATTATTATTATTATTACTACTATTATTATTATTATGCAATATGTAAAGTTTGGGTGTTTTGCCATCCATTTTTTGTCATTTTTTTTGTTTGTTTATTTATTTATTTATTTATTTATTTATTTATTTATTTATTGTTGTTGTTGTTGTTATTATTATTTTTTTAGTTTATCCTTTTATATTCTTCATTTGGCATTTTTCTTAGCCTTTATTTGTCTATTTTATCTTACAAGCATTTGTTTTGTTACTATTCTTGTATATTCATGTTGTATTGTAATCAAGTGATTTTGGTCTAATGTTCTTAATCTTAGTTTATCATTATTTTTTTTATAAAGAAAAAACCGACAACGGATTCTAGAAATATTTGGGAGTCCGATTTTCTAGATTCTTGAGGTGAGGAAATTGATTCTTTGGGAGTCCGAGATCGATCTCCAATATATGTTTTATTAAATTTTATTATGCCCTCTTATGTTGCTTCATTTATTTTGATGCATCTTTAATTATGTTTTTCTCATATAATGTTCATATTAAGTCTTATTTGATTTCTAATTAAAAATTTTCAAAGTTTTTTAGATCTTTCCCAATTAAAATTTCTCAAAGTCTTAAAATCCTTCTAATTTAAATTTCTCTAAGTTTTTAAAAGTTTTTTTTTCACAAGACTTTTTCTAAATCATTTAAATTTTTTTAATTTAAATTTACACATTTTGGGTTTTCAAACATTCAAAAATTAATCTATGATTTCAAAAGTTTCTCTAATCCATTATTTCTCTAATTGTTTTTTCTAAAATATCCTATGATGGAATTTAGGAAATTTGAGACTCTGATTTCCTAGAATTCTTAAGGTGAGCGATTACATCTTTGGGAGTCCGAGATTTGATCTCAAGAAAAAATGAACTTAATGAATGTTTAAAAAAAAAAAAAACTTCATTTATTTAAAAACTATACTATGACGGATTTTGAGAAAATGTACTAATTTCTCACTTTCTTGAGATGAAGAATTTTTCCTCAATTATAATATAGTCAAATTGACGGAATTTGTTCCACTTATTTTATGAGATCATTGCTTCAAATATTGGAGTAATAAGGGGTAAAATAAGACATAACTTTCTTAAAAAAATTAAATAATACTTTTAATTCAAGATAAAAATAAATTGGCCGCCATTTCGCTTAACGGGTGTTGTGGGGTGCTAACACCTTCCCCATACATAAATGACTCCCGAACTCAACTCTAGTTTTCGAGACCATTTTTATTTCTAATTAAAAATTGTTTATTTTACTTCGGTGTCCCAATCACACCGTAAAAAAGATTGGTGGCGATTTTTTTTTTTTTTATATATATTTTCTTTTAAAATTAACCCTTTTCGAAGATGTTCGCCGCTCTACGTCATCTCGGGCACATGGCGACACTAAAAATTTTGTAATGGCCGCTCTTTATATATAAAGTTTGGAAATGCTTCTTGGACCATTAAATCAGAAATGAAAAATTAATATATCTAGATTATAATGATTAAGAAAAATAGAATGTTCTTGTTATATGACTGTTTAGCGCGCTGAGTTGAGTTCATATGTCTGGAATTTATATGTCCGTGGAATTTATGTCTATGGTTTGAGTGTTTGGGGTGCTGAGTTCATATGTAAGTGGTATTTGGTGCAATTTTTTTTTTTTTTTTATACATAAATTCTGTTTTTATGATGATTATTTTTGTTTGGAAACTTTTTTTCAATAATTTTACATGTATTTTTTTAAAAAAAAACTTAGTTTGCACTTTATTTTATTGTTTTTTTAAGCAACATGTATTGTTGGGAATTATGGGAAATGGAGTTTAGGGTTTACTTTTGGATCATGTATTTCATTTTTTTTTTTTTTAAATTTAAGCCATCATTTTACAAATTTATGCATATGAGGTTTGTGGTTACGTCATTTTTATTTTAACACTTTTGATAGAAACTTTTTAAAATAAAAACACTCACATGCCTAACAATTTTTTCTCAAAAGTGTTTTTACGTCGAAGTTTATATGATTTCTTATATGATAAACGTGATTTTATTAATGTTAAATTATTATAAAAAATGACTATAAAATATTATGAACTAACAAAAATATCGAAAATTCAACATTTTGATGGAACTTACGTACTTTTGTGTCAACAAATATGTTTTTTTATAGATAATTTTGTGCATCAACTTAAATATAAACATTGTTAATGTTTATATGTATTTTTAAATTAATAGTTATTTATAAATTTTAAATGATGGTTTTATTAACAATTTTATGTCACGAGCGTCAACAAAACAAAAAACTCATCTGTCAACAAAGCGCAGATTTGTAGTAGTCATAATTTAAAATAATAGTCATCATAGTTGGTGGAGTGGCGTTGTTGGAAAGTCGTCGAAGTTGGCCGCAGGTGGTGGTTTCCAGAGGTGGTTGTCAGAGATGGTCACCGAAATTGGACATCAGAGGTGGTTGTCGGAGTTGGATGTGAAAGGTGGTCGCTAGAGTTGGCTGATGGAGTTGGACATCAGAATTGGCCACCGGAGGTGGTTGCCGGAGTTGGTCGTTGAAGGTGGTTGACGAAGTTGGTTGTCGGAGGTGAGCAACGAGGCATCGGTGGTGATGAGGGCTGAGTGCATTGTTAGTGGACATGGTATAAAATGTTGATGACATATGAAGTTGGTCTCCCAAACAACGAGTTGAGTTCATATCTCAACTCATCTCATCACTCCAAACACCTCGTAGATAATAACAACTAATTAAGAAAAATAAATAAGGTCTGTTTGTAATCATTTATGCCTCGTTTGGTAACCATTTCATATTCTGTTTTTTTTTTTCTTTTTTTTTTTTGAAAATTAAGTCTATTGACACTACTTCCACTCTCATATTTCTTCCAATTTGTTGTCTAGTTTTTACCTGTGGTTTTAAAAACCAAGCCAAATTTTGAAGAAAAAAAGTAGCTTTTACAAACTTGTTTTTGTTTTTGGAATTTGGCTAAGAATTCAACCATTATACTCAAGAAATATGCATATCATTGTAATAAGTGTGGAGGAAATAAGCTATAATTTTAAAAAACCAAAACCTAAAAATGAAATCATTACCAAACAGAGCTAAATTTTTGGTTTTGTTGTTTTTGAAACTTGTACTTGTTTTCTCATAATTTCTTACTCATAATTTTCACTATTTTTATGTAAACATTTGAATTCTTAGACAATTTCCAAAAGCAAAAACAAGTTTTTGAAAATTACAATTTTTTTTTTTTTTTTTGTTTAGTTTTCAAAACGTGATTTTGATTTTTGAAAACACTCCTAAAATGTAAACACAAAACATATAAAATAATAGATGAAAGTAATATTTATAAGTTTAATTTTAGAATAACAAATAACAAATAACAAATAACAAATGATTACCAAATTGGGCGTAGATAAATTGAAGCACTTAGTACCGGAGCCACATACAATTCTATTCCAAGAAATTGTGTTCATGAGGCTACTGCCCATATTGCAGCAGTCCATGAGCCATATATATGTACAGTGGTCAACCTGGAAATATTCTTGAAATCCTAGGATAAATGGGTTGGTTCCTGCCAAACAAAATTTTAAAACTACACATAAAATGCAATTAAAAAAAAAAAAGTTTTATTTGGTATAGTTGGGGTAGAAAAAGCACGTGTCAATCAATATGTTCACTTTGACAATAAAAAAGTATTTTAATATAAAATATTCAAGAGAATTTCATTCATTAATATCTACTTGTATATGTCTATCAATCTTAACTATTTCATTATATATATAGATTCTGTTTTATTAATTAAAAAAAAAATGGAATCAATTCTATTTCTAAAAAGTAAAACATGTGGGAATCGATTCTAATTATTTTAAAGTGATGGTTTGTTTTTTTAGAAGGGAGATAACCAAAATTTTTGGATTTCCAAAATTAGAGAGGGCCAAATCCAACATTTTTACATAATGATATTTGTTATTTAAAAATGATTAGATAACTGTTTTTGTTTCATACAATTTCTACACAGAAATGTCCTAAAGTTACCTAATATATTGAAGAAGATTCGCTATTCATTAATTTTAATTAATTTAATATAATTTAAATTTACACAAAATACTTGTTTTTATTCATTGTAATTTCTTTTTAAATGAATATAGTTTATATTATTTGTATATGTTATTTTTCTCATCAAAATAATATATATTAATATAAGAATTCTAGGAAACAAATATCAATTTGAATTTGAATTTGAGTATTTTCCTAAAAATAATAAAAAGAATTTCAATAACTAAGAAGGGTGATATGTATGGTTCACAATATTTCTTTTAATTATACAAATAAAATAAAGAAGAGTGATATATATAATTAAAAGATGAAAGGTAAAATAGGAAAAAGATATTGATGCCCTTAACGTGAAATCTCGAAAATACATATTTCAGAAGAGCATTTAAAACTCTTGAGATGCCCTCGTAAGGGATCTCCGAGTACATCTCCAAAGATGTTTACGCATCTTAAATTACTGCAAAATAAACATAGTAATCTAGATGTCAATTTATGAAATATTAGATTAAAAAAAAAAACCTAAAAGAGGAAAACAAAGATGGGCAATGATAAGGTAGCCCATGCATCCATCTTTTGTTACATAGTAATAAAAATAAAAACAACTCAATTTTTATTTAAAATAACAATTTGCCACACGACAAATTTTTATTAAGCAAATATCTTGGACGACATAAAGATAGGTGTAGTTCAAGCCAATTTTTATTATTATTATTATTATAAAAGATTAGATTTCGTTTTATATACAAAGAAAAAAAAATTGAGAATCATTTATGTTTAGATCTGCTCACATAGTCAAAATTAAAATAAATTTAAATGAAATCAAATATAAATGAAGAATTAATTCTTATCTACGATCAATTATTTGAAATCAAAATCTTTTTTCCCTTTTTAGAACAACTTATTTATTCAACGTGCGTTACAAATGTTACATAAAGTTAAAAAAGAAACTTAATTATAGAATATTAATAATACAATTATAATTTATGAAGTTGAGTCATGAAAAAACATTTATAAAAATTTTGGAAGTTCCGCGTGGAAAAATAATAGTTATTATTATTTTTTTTTTTTAAAATATCGTCTTATTTTTGTAATGTTTTCTTTTTTTTCCTCTAAATTTCGTGTTAATTTTTTTATTTTTACTCTGATGAATTGATCATCTTATTAGTTTAAAACTTTAATTTAAACCAATTTTTTTTTTCAAATTCGTGATAACTTTTTTTTTATTTTTTTTTATTTTTTTTTATTTTTATAATGGGATGATTTGATTATCCTCTTATTTCCAACCTTAGATTTAAATTAAATAAAATTTTGTGATAATAGTCTGTTAGTTTTTCTTTTTCTTTTCTTTTGTTTTCTTTTGTGATGATTTGATTATTTTGTTAATTTTAAACCTTTGATTTAAACCGAAATTTTTTTTATGGAATAATTTGATTAGCCTCTTAATTTTAAATTTTAAATTAAACCAAAGTATTTTTCTATTTTTTATTTTTCTTGGATTGAATGATTGATCATTCTTTTAATTTTAAACCAAAGTATTATTTTTTTTTAACTTCGTGAAATCATATCTATATTAATGTTTTTCTTTAATTGATTTGGATGATGTGTGACTATTGTTGTAATCTCAAACTTTAATTTAAAATAAAATATTGTCATTTTATATTTTTGCATTAAAATTTCTTAATTGAAAAAAAGTTGAATTGATTATCTCCAAATTTTCCATAAACCCTAAAAACTTAGGGAAATTATTTTAAATGGCAAAACTGTTGAAAATATTTACAACTAATATCAAAACATACAGTCTATTGCGATCTATTGCGGTCGACGCAGATAGACAGTGAAAGTTTGCTATATTTGTGAATATTTTGGTTCCTTTTGCTATATTTGAGAAGAACCCAAAAACTTAATGTCTCTTGATTTGCCACAGTCTTTTTCTTGATTTTAAACTCTATTTCACAATTTTATGAATTGGTGTGTGTTTACATCACAAAAATAGGTAAAAATTTAAATACTAAAAATTATTATAAACCTCTAAACTCCATTAATTAGTGTGTATTTTAGAATTACAGTGGAAAAAAAAAAACTACGAAACCATAAAAATAATCACTCTGATCTTCTTATTTGTTACTTTGTCGAGCTCTAAATTAATTGAACCTAAGAAATTTCTTAAACCTTAAATGCAAGATCTTCTTCTCCGTCTTCTTCATTATGTGAGGATCCGTAGGTAAATTATGTGCAGTTGATTTTTTTTTTTTTTTTTTTTTTTTTTTTTAATTTTAATTTTAATTTTTATTTTCAAATCAAAATGATTTGATTTGATTTTTTTATTTTATTTTTCTCCAGAGATTATTAGAGATAAATGTGATAATTTGTTTTCCTTTTATTTAAAGTGAATTTGAGATTAGAGATAAAATGTAATTTAATTTTTTTTTCTTTTTTTCAACTTGAATTAGAGACTAGAGAGATAAAATGTGATAATTTCTTTTTTTTTTTTTTTTTTAAAAAAAATTCCTTCTTTTAAATGTGAATGCCAAAAATAGAGAGAAGGTTTTTTAATAATGTAAATGTGAAATTATCTAAGGTATTTCTATGATCATCAACTAATAGGGACAAAAGGGAAAAATCAAGCCCTTTTAAAATAGTACTAGTCAATAATACATGCAATATACGTTGGGTTTATTTTATTAGGTATAAGATCGAACTTTGTTAACTTTTAATTAAATATTACAAGTAAAATATATAAATAACATTAGCATGGAAAACTATCTCTTACATTGTTGTAAAATGGTCCTGGAATGATAATTTCAATTTTTTTATCATCTATATAAATTTTATAATAATTACTTTAATAACTAATTTCTTTGTAAAACTATAAGTTCTTTCAAATATCAAATGATGATTTCTTATCACATATACATAACTTCATATCATCACATATTGAAAAAAAAAAAAAAGAAATAATTTATACTTAAAAAAGGAAATAAGATATATTTTAGTTATATCATTACAATCATCAAAAGATTTATATAAAAATGTACTTAAAAATAAGAAGACGACTTTTGATTTATATAAAAGTAAAAAGGTTCCTCTAATGGTAAAGCGACAGCAAAATAAAATGAAGTATGTTAAAATATATAATTAAAATAACAAAATGAGACTATATAAAGAAGGGTTTTCTACATAGAATGCGTTAATTGCAGGTCTATATTATAAAATTGTCTTCTACGTTCCATTTATTACATAAATAGTCCAGCTAAATACAAATTTTAATTAATGATATAGCGTATTTACTATTAAAACCCCGTCCACTATTTTTATAAACAAAATAATAATAATAATAATAATAATAATAATAATAATAAAAGCCTAGGATTTTGTGTTCTCTCTCATTCATGCATAGACTAGGGTTTTGTGTATCCATGCAATCATTAATTCTTTTTTTAAAAAAAATAACAAAAGAAAAAATTTCTTATTTCTTACTTTCCCCCAAAATTTCTCATGCTTTTTTCTCTTCTCTTTCTCTTCTTCTTTCCCACTCTCTTTTTCTTCCTCCTTCATTCATGGTTTCCTCTCCTCACGCTAGTGGGTTTTTATCTCTCTACTCTCCACTAGCTTCTCTCTTTCTCTCTCTCTCTAATTGCATCAAGGAAGGATGATGACGGTCAACGGGACGAGGTTTTGGACAATAGCTTTGGGGCATTGTGGATTCGAGCGACGCAGGGTTTTGGAAGATGATGGTCAACTGTAGTCACAGACCCAACCGTCATGGTGATAGGTAGGGCGACGAGTCAACAACGATGAGCAAGGTGACTGAGGCTGAAGGCAATGTTAGTAGATCTAGGGCTTCATGAAGAAGAGGTGGGAATGGGCGACGACGAAAAGTGCTTCATGAAAAAAAAGAGATAAATAAATGCGCGCGCACACACACACATATATATATTTTGTGATATATATTTGTTTATTTTATATAAACGAGGATAATTTTATATATATATACTGTGATATATATTTGTTTATTTTATACGCTTGTATATATGTTTTATGTTGAACATTGAGTCTATCTGTGATTAATATACTATGATATATATTTTTGTTTTTTTTTTTTTCGACTACTTTGAATTTATGATATATACTGTGGTATATAATAGAATTTATGATATACACTAAGATTTGTATTGAAATTGACACTTTTGATGTTCGAGCAAATGATAAATATTGACAAATTAAAAAATACATAAACAATTTAGATACCATTTATATCATTATATAAAATGCATAAATATTATGCATAAACCACAACTAATTTGAGATTTTCTAGCATTTTAATTTACTGCCGTTTTACATGTGCATTTGCACGTGTAATTTTTATAAAAAATTGAAATATGCCACTTTTAGTAATTTAGATAAAATATTATTTAATATATTTATTTTTAAAATGAGTGAGGATTAACTTTTATACATTCTTACAATATTATACTAATTATTTAGAAACATGTTATAACTAATGTGAATATAATGTTAATCTAACTTATTTAATAATCGTATCTAATTAATTACTACGTAAAAGTTGTAATTTTTTAAAATTATATTAAATTTACGTAGAAAGATCTCATTTTTAAATTACTAATTTTAGTTCATAAAATTAAGTTTATTGTTAAATTTTTAAGTAAAAATCACGTTTTTGTTTAACTACTCCATATGATATATGTTTACTTTATTTTATATTGAATAAGAAATTGTAGTTTTATTTACTATAAGTCACTATATATTGAATAATTCATAAATAGTGTAATTGCAAAAATATAATTATAACTCATCATCATTACTAAAAAAAAAAAAAATTTAAATGTACAATATATCTAGAGTTAATTTTGGTTTATGTATAAATACTTAAGAAAAAATTATAATGATGGACGATATCTAGGTTATGTTTTTAATTTGTCAAATTTTATCATTTATTCTGTCATTAAAATCATAAGTATTTTCTTAATTATTATTATCATATGCTTTCTGTTTAAAAGTTGGAACTTTCAAAATATCCTAAAAATTAATCTAAAATTTTCATATCCCACAACTAAATATAATTAGATAAATGCTAAGTTAATAACCAATATATATATTTTCATATTCTGTTTATTTAATTTTCATGGGTTTATTAGAATGACATCATTTATCTCATACTTAGGTTACATTTTTTTGATGTGACAATTATTTAAAAATATATACGCTTAGTATCATTTTTTATCTAAGAAAATAATGTATTTTTTTTTAAAGGATTTATGAAGTTATATTACCCATTTTGGAACCATAACTTTTCTAATTAATTTAATATTTATAATCAATTAACAATGTTTAAACATGGGTTACATGATCTTTTTTTTTTTTAATTTCAACGCAATGAACATAAGCATGTAATTGAATAATCAATAATTATTTTTCTAACAAACATTATAAATGAAATCAACAATATACTAATTATAAAAGCACAATAAAAAATAGTTTAAAAAAAAAGTCATGACTGTCCCTGCACATTCCTTAAAATAAATTTGCTCACTTGTTGATCATTTAACTTCGTTAAAGTAGATTCTTAAAATAACAAGCCTAAGATTTGAGATTTTTATTTGATGTGTTCATCCTTGCAACTCGCACATAAAACCTGTAACGACTTAGCTCCCTAGGACTCAAGCTAGGCCGTCACTTGTGCGTGCATAAAATTCAAACGACACACTTTTTTTTTTTTTTTTTTTTTTTTTTAACTTCGTTAAAGTGGATTCTTAAAATAACAAGCCTAAGATCTGAGATTTTGATTTGATGTGTTCATCCTTGCAACTCGCACATAAAACCTATAACGACCTAGCTCCCTAGGACTCAAGCTAGGCCGTCACTTGTGCGTGCATAAAATTCAAACGACACACTTTTTTTTTTTTTTTTTTTACGTGCAAGAAAATCAAGGAAGCCTTAATCAAGTAAAGAAATTTTTAGTCGATGCTTAATAACCAAACTTTTTAAATGGGCACCCTTACAATACTAATTTAAAATAGGAATTTTGACACTAAGGTCCAACGACAATCACAAATGTTAAAATAAATGAAAGATCTCAAAAAACGTGCGGAAACATTGGTCTAGTCCCCGTGACTAACTCAAGGTTTCCTTCCGTCGTTCGCCAAAGTATCCTTTCTCTTACTTAAAAAAAAACATGACTAAAGGATGAGTACAAATACTTGGTAAGTAGCCCCCCCACCAGGGTTAGACTAAGCACCCGTATCCAAAAGGCACAATATACTAGTGGACATACATAAGTAATTTAACTCTTGATGGCTATCTAGTGAACGATTTGACCCATCCCAGCACAATTTTGGTGGCCCGAAGGCTCACAAACGTAGTACGGCACCCGTCGGCACCCAGGACATAGTAGGGAACCCGTGGGTCCCCAGTAGCATCGTAGGAAACCCGTAGGCTTCCGGTAACGTAGCAGGAAACTCGTCGGCTTCCGGTAGCATAGCAGGAAACCCGTTGGTTTTTCGGTAACATAGTGGTGTTAGGAGGGCAATCGTCAGTACTAGTTAATTTATAACATGTTTAAAAAAGACTTAAATATAAATCATGCAACATACTCTATGGTCCCACACATAATCACATCAACAAGAACAGTGTAGCATGCTCATACATCACATAGCACAAGGACGACCGCAGTAATGAGTCTACTTACCTTGGAATTAAATTTCAATAGCTAACCACGCAACCAACTTTTACAAAAAGAAACCCTCGAGTTGCAACCTAGGCATAAACCCCAATTTACATTAACTTCTAGGCTTAGCTCCAATCGCCAATTAATCAAAATTACTCCAAATAATCTTACCGAAAGCGTGGCTTAATTCAAAATTTGCTTCCAATCAACTCCCACTTTTCAGATCAAGGCCATAATTTATACAAAAACCTAAAATTAGAAATCTTGAATCAAAGCAAAAGACTCGCGAAAAAAAACCCACAACTTACCCCAAAACCACAATTCCGGCGGTGGCGCAACCTACGGCAACTAAGAGGAGTAGAACCCAAGGTAGATTGGCGAAATGACTGGCGGTGTTGCTGGAAAATCGAGCGTCGACAGCCCGCTGCTTCTCGTGAACCCAAACGATGGCTGTTGGACACTGATGATGCCTGCGCGAACAACGGCGATGGGGTTGTGCAAACGTCGGCGAGGTACAAGGCGTGCAGATGACGACAGACTCGACGACAATGGCGACGATGAGCGGTGGAGGTCGAGGGCTAGTCGGCTGCGCAGACGAAGGAGAAAAGGGAAGAGAGAGAACGGCGGCGTCAGTTGGGAGGGAGGAGAAATTCCCCCATCGGGGGTGGGGACAGGGACCCCCCACCCGCCCCGCCCTAGCCCCGTTGCCAACCCTAGTTGTGACTAATATATTGCCGATAAATTTGTCAATCATATACTCATTTGTACTGTTGATAAACTTGATACACTAAACTGATATACTTGATAATGATACACTTGACTAATATACTGCGGACAAACTTGATAAATTTAATAATAGTGTCCTCTTTTATACTGTTGATATACTTGACTATTTGCTAAAATTCGTTTATACCGTTGATGCACTCGACTGATATAACTATTCCTTCACAATTTCATCACATCTCAATTCAGTTTCAATTTCAATCCATTGTTCTTCCTCATAAAAAATGGCAGACCATAGACTTCCTAATTTACTCTTATCCTCCAAGGCCATGTACCTTCTCTTACTCCCTTTCCCTGCCACATAAAATAGCTTGCATATTCATTCCCACTATTGCGCTCCATTTTCCTGTCCCAACCGAACCAAATAAAATAAGAGTTAATATAATTTTGAGAAGGAATGAGTCTATATATATATATATAACTTGCATTCATTGGAGTCCATGACGTAGAAGGAAATTCGTCGGAGGAGGCACTACGTGGATATAAGCCGGGACCGATAGATTGGAAGTAGGAAACAGTGATGAAACGCCGTTGTAAATCCTTGGAAAGCAACAATCCATCGATGGAGAAGAAAACGAACAAAAACCTAGAGGATAAAAATGCAGGAAAAAGAAAAAAAAAAAACGAATAAGAAACTGGTTTGTTATAAGGATAATACAAGAATAGGAAATAAACGAAATTCTAAAAGGGAAGATTTTGTCTTTAATTAAGCTTGCAAAATTCTATTTTGAAATTGCCATTCTTGATAAATTTCCATAAATAAATTACCTCATGGTTGACTTTATGAGTCGACATCTATATTAATCAAATAAGCGTAAATAACGTGAAAATATTAATAAACTATTAAGGGGTGTTGGACCCACAAATGTCTTAGGCCAAATAAGAGTGAAGTTTATAACTTTCTATTTCCCAAATTATAATCTAACTACCCTTAAAAGATAAAAGTAAATAATAAATAAAAAGATTATACGTCAAATCCAACAAAGAATCTATTCAATTTTGAAAAAAGGAGAAGAAAAGCTTTGGAGAATAGAATCATGGGGAGATTTAAATGGTAAACCAATTACCATTTTGGGAGTGAAAGTGAGAAAGTGAAAGTGAGTGACAAAGAAGAGAAGATGGATTTCAGTGTTCTGAAGAATGCTGTTGATGAAGCCATACTGGTTGATGCTCATGCCCACAATCTCATAGCTCCCAAATAACCCTTCCTTTCATTGCTTGTTTCTCCCAACTGATGATGCTCCTCATTATAATTTCCTCTCTTTTAAGGTATTCTAAGTTCTTGAACTTACTTTTATTTGGTCACTAAGTTTCAAAATGTTATATTTTAATTCTTTTGCGCTTGATTTTAATTTAGTCATTAAATTTCAAAATGTTATACTTTTAGTTTTTTTAGTTTGTAAATTTTGAGTTTAGTTTCAATTTGATCTTTAGAGTTTCAAAATTTAAATTTTTAACTCAGATTTTTCACTAAATACTATCCATTTCTAGTTTTGGCATCAATGTCTACTAACTAATTTAAAATAATCTTGAAATGAAAAATTGAAACTATTTAAAAGTGATGGAAAAATAGTAAAACTTAATTAATTATAAATTTTTAATTTTTTAAAGTTAATTAATAGACATTGACATTAATTATTGAAAGTGAGTATTTAGTGAAAAATCAAGGTTAAAAGTGAAAATTTTGAAATCTAGGGACCAAATTGAAAGAATATTCAAATCTCTAGAGTAAAATTGTAATTTTTGGAAACTAGAGACTAAATTGAAATCAAACCTAAATTTAAAAATTAAAAATAAGGACCAAATGAAAACTAAACCTAACGATTTTATTTTATATATATATATAAATTACTTTAAATTACTTCGTGAGTCTATGAGTTTTCACCAATAAGTTTATTAGTCTTAAGGTTTTAAAAGGTAAGAATAGGTTAGTTTAGTAATTTTTTTTTTTTTTTTTATATTTTAAATAATGTTGACATACACGATATTTAAATTAAAAATAATAATTAAAGATGGAGATTAAGGAAGTTAGGAGAGAAAAGATAAACTTTTTAATTATTACTTTTAAATTTAAAATGTCATGTTCAACATTCAAAAATAATAATAAAAAAATTATTTAGCAAATTTTTAAATCCATTCTTAGAAACTTAGAACGGTAAAGTCTATAGTCATACACTTTGGAATGTCTAATTTTCATCTTTATACCCGCTATCTTAAAAATAGTCTTCATCTTTGTTGATTTGTTTAGAACAATATATTTTTTGAAAATTATTTTAAATGACAAAATACTAAAAACATTTATAAATATAGAAAAATTTCACTGTCTATCCGCGATAGACCGCGATATACTTCTATCACTAATGACTTCTATTGTCCAGTTATAGAAATTTATCACTGTCTATTAGTTATCACGGTCTATCGCTGATAGACAGTGAAATTATTGTATCTTTGTAAATATTCAGGCTCATTTTGCTATATTTGAAAACAATCTTATATTTTCACCTTTCGCTAATTTTTATAGAAACATGTAGATTATTTATTGATTTGAATTCTTACGATTGTGCCAAATGCAGAGGAACTTGAGGGATATTGTTGAACTTTATGATTGTAAACCATCCTTGCATGGGATTGAGGAACATCGAAAATCCTCAGGATTTGATTCCATTTGCTCAACATGTTTCAAAGCTGCAAGAATATCTGTAGTACTCCTTGATGATGGATTAAGGCTGGACAAACAGCATAACATAGAGTGGCATACAAATTTTGTTCCTATTGTTGGTAGAATATTGAGAATCGAACGTTTGGCAGAAGACATTCTTGATGAAGTAAGATTATAGATATCCCAAATGGTTGTCTTTCAAAATTCTTTCAACTTTATTTCCCGAGCAATAGCTAGTTGTTGGAAAAAACCTCCAACTACTATCACAGGAATAAGCAGAATATAGTTGAGAAATTAAAAAGAGAAAAACAACCAAACTAGGAAACACAAGAATAATTTAGGGTTGGAAAACTCTTAAATTAGAGAAAATCACGACCCATCAGAAAGAAATTCACCATGTGAAAATGGTTACATTATACATAATTTTCTCTCTAATCTCAATTGTAAGAGCACTCTCTCGAAGCTTTTGCACCACTCACATACTTTTCCTCACTCTCAAACTAAAGAATACATAACTGAGACAATTTTAAACTAAGATTAATAAGCTCCTTTTATAGTATTTGGAGGAAGAAATTATCACGTGACAAACTGAATTGAGACAAAAAAAAAAAAAAAAAAAATGGGTGCACCTACCCAAGTATATATATTTATGTTCCAATCGTGTTGGTAATTCATGTATATGTCAATAGGAGTTTGAAGGTGGATGTTGTTGGACACTGGATGCATTCACAGAAACATATCTTCAGAAGTTGAAATCATATCCAATATTATTATTGTTTTATTTTTTATGATTTTATATGTTATTATTGGAACTCTATGTGCTCTTCTTGTGTATTTCCTTATGAACTGCAATACATTGGCTCATGGGATTTATGGACTGAAAAGTGTAGCACCATATCGCACTGGTCTAGATATCAATGTCAATGTCTCAAGGAAACACGCTGAGGAAGGTCTTCTTCAGGTTATACAAGGTAGTTTAATTAATACTACTTTAATCAATGAATTAATGTTTCCTACTGATTAGTTATTTCTCTATTTCTCTCAGTAATATATAATATATACACTAACGAACGTATGTATAATAATAATTCCAGGTGGAAAACCTGTTCGAATAGCAAACAAAAGCCTCATTGACTATATATTCATAATTAGTTTGGAAGTTGCTCAACAATTCAACTTGCCAATGCAGATACATACCGGGTAAGATAAAGTTAGACCCAAAACATGTCTGGTCCACGTGAAAGCATAATTATAAGTTACATCATATTAATGTTGATGAAAAATGTTTCAGTGCATCTTAAACTATATCATATTTAAGCAGTCTACTCAAATGTCAAATTATAAATAGTATTAAGAAAAATTATTTTTTATATATATTTTTACCTATAACTAATGTGATGCATGGAGACGTGTTCGACCTACTCAAGTATTACACTACATTAATTGATACTTAGCTTGAAATTTTTTAGCTTTTTTTTCTCTTTTGTAATACTCTATCTTTATGTTATCAACTTACATGTCGATTATTTTAAAATAATAAAAATTAATTAATGAAATTAGTATTTACTACGATATAATGTAGGAGTGGAACATAATTAAAAGGTGGGATTCAAGGTGAATCCCTATTCATTAATAACATTCTCATTCTTTATTTCGTGAATCTCGCTACCTCCTAGTCAACTTCTTTATACTTACAAACTTTTCATAAATTATTTTACAAATTTTTTTATCACTCCTATTTATATTATTTATTTATTTTTCTTCTAACAAAAAAGAAAAAAGATCATGTTAAATGATTTATTTCCAGCCATCTCTGTATAATTTTGTTTTGGTCAATTTCCTACCACTAGATTTGGAGACAAAGATCTAAATTTGCGGCTGGCCAATCCTCTTCTTCTTCGGAGTGTTCTAGAGGATAAAAGATTCTCCAAGTGTCGTATTGTTCTGTTACATGCATCTTATCCGTTCTCAAAGGAAGCGTCACATCTTGCTTCTATTTATTCTCAGGTTAACAAATATTTTTCAAATACATTTTCCATCTCTGAGTGTTTGTATTTTATTTATTTGGTTTCTAAATTTTAAAATATAGTATATTTAGGGTTCTGTTTGATAATTATGCTATTTTTTATTTTGATTTTTTAAAATTAAACTCTATTCCTCCCATTTTTTATAATGATTTGCACTTTTTTTATGTACAATGGTTGAATTCTTAGTCAAATTTCAAAAACACAAAAACAAGTTTTTAAAAGCTATCTTTTATAGTTTTCAAATTTTAGTTTGGTTTTTTTAACCATTGTTAGAAAATAGATAACAAAAGAAGAAATTTGGAGGTGGAAGTTGTCTTTATAGGCTTAATTTTCAAAAACAAAAAACAAAAAACAAAATGGTCACCAAACGGGGCTTTAGTCATCAAGTTTTATTTAGTCCCTAGGTTTCAATGACAATTTTACCCTTAAGATTTGAGGTTTGTTTCAATTTGGTCTCTAGTTTCAAGATTTACATTTTGTCATCAATTTTTCACTAAATACTCACCTTTTATCTTTAGTGGTAATATCTATTAGCTAATTTAAAAGAATTATAATCATTTAAGTTTCACTATTTTTTATCACTATCAAAATTAAATTTAAATTTTCAGTTCATAATTAATCTAAATCAATTAATAGAGATTAAGTCTAAAGACTTAAAAATGAGTATTTAGTGAAAAATTGAGGTTAAAAGTGTAAATCTTAAAACCTAGGGACAAAATGGAAATAAAACTCAAATTTCAATGGTAAAATTGTAACATTTTGAAATTTATGAATTAAATTGAAACCGAACTCAAAGCTGTAAGTACTAGAAGTATAATATTTTGAAATATAGAGACAAAATAGAAACTAAAATCGAAACGTAGTGAATAAATAAAAAATGATTTTTTTTCTCCCTATTTTTATCTGGAAAACTTTTAGATTTTGATGAATGATACATATTAGTACAACAATTAATTTTTCTTGCTAATTTATATGATTTTAATCTCTCAGGTCCACCTCGACTTTGGATTGCCAATCCCTAAGCTTAGTGTCCATGGGATGATATCTGCACTCAAGCAACTGTTAGAGCTTGCTCCAATTAAAAAGGTCAAAAATGAAATGCAATATTAAGAATTTTTTTTCTTTTTATAATTAGTTTTTTTTCTTCGATTTACCTAAGAAAATGCAGGGTGGGTGTATTAGAAAATGCATGGGTGTCTTTATATAAAACAAACTTTTTGGGTTTTATTTATTATTGATGTCAAATTTTGACCAAGAGAAAATACACTTGGACTTCACGTGCCATCAACAGTAAATTTGTAATTTAGGGAAATAAAACCCGCAAAACAAAGAAAAATGACTCAAATACCTAAGTCAGTATGAGAATTATAGAATAGAGAAGAAGTGGAAAATTTTTTCAATCTTTAACGGAGCCATTATGAAAAATTTATAGGAGATTTGATCTAGGGTTTAACTTAACCCTCTTAGAATTAGGATATCAGTTTTCCTAATCGAGTTTCAAATCTTTCTTTTATCTTATATTAATTTATTTTATATTTTATCTTGATTAAGCCTTATCCTATTAGGCTAGAATCACGCACAACATTTATGTTTTTTATTTGCATGTGCTCATCAAGTTTGTAACTTTGAGTTATACCGTGGCTAAAAGTTTGATAACAAAATTGCAGGTGATGTTCAGCACTAATGCATACGCCTTTCCTGAGCTCTTCTATTTAGGTACATACATACGTATTGAATATTTATGTCTTAATAATGGTATCTCAACACCACCAACAACAATAAAAGATAGGAAAAAAAGTATCTTTTTGGTCCATAACCTAGTTTGGATCTAGTTTTCGTTCCGTCTCTAGATTTTAAAAGGCTACATTTTTTTCTTTTCTTTTCATAAAGATACGATAGTGTGGGTCAGTAGGTGCACAAAATATATGAACTAGATTGACACATTTCTTTAGCACCCTCCACATCTCCCACTTCTTTTTCATTAGAAAATCAAACCGTTGTATATAGGGATAAAACCATCAAAGTCAAAAGCAACCAAAGAAGGAAGGCTAGAGAAAAGGTTACACGTACTTTTCTTTAATGCTTAAGTTTTGAGTTTGATTTCAATTTAGTTATTAGGTTTTAAAATGTTACTCGAATTTTGTTTCAATTTAGTCCCTAAATTTCAAAGTTTTTTTTAACTAAATACTTCAATTTTGATGCTGATGTCTATTAATTAATTTAAAATAACTATAAAGTAAAAATTGAAAACTAATTTTAATAATGATGAAAATTAGTGAAACTTAATTCATTATAACCCTTTTAATTTTATTAAAAATAGTGTAACATTCTAAAACCAGGAATTAAATGAAAACTAAACTCAACTTAAGTACTAAAGAGGTATTTTTCCAGTTAAAAGATGTCCCAATGGAACAATGATAATTAAAGGAGTAATTAAAAGGGAATGCATGGGATATTGATAATAGATTACTATTATATGCAACGGGAAAGAATGTTTTAACAATACCATACCAACTTAGGTTAGTGTCATGTCATTTGGTATCCTTATTTTAGGGTGAGTTGTCAATATAACATTTAGGTCCAAGTATTAGTAGATCTAACAATAATTTATAAATATAACAAAATTTAAATTTAACTTTCAAAGTCTTTTAGTAATGACCATATCGATAATAAGACCCTTTTAGCGATATAGTCTATTATCAATAGATTTTGCAATATTTGTAATTTTTCAAAAATGTTGCTATACACTAAATTATTAGCTCTAAAATTGCAACCCATTACAATTACCTTATTATTATTATTATTATTATTATTATATTATTATTTTGAGATAAGGGGATGAGAAATATGGAGATTTGAACTATTGACTTCGAAGTACAAGATACATGTCAATTACTCATGAGTTATACACACTCTCGAGAATATAGTTGCAATACATAGTTGACAAACTTTTATATATAAACTTATGTATGTGTGTAGGTGCAAAGAAATCAAGGGATGTTGTCTTTTCTGTTCTACGGGATGCTTGTATTGATGGTGACCTCTCAATTTCTGAGGCTGTTGAAGCAGTGAATGATATGTTTGCACAAAACGCTTTAAAATTGTACAACATTAATCTGCCGACAACAAACAGTACTTCCATTTCAAATGGTTCACCATTTTATATATACCTTCGATGAACACTGATGTTGTACTGCAAAAGGATGCCCGCCTTGTTCGTATTATTTGGGTTGATGCTTCAGGACGACATAGATGTCGGGTGAGATTTTAATTTTTATTATTATTATACACCAGGTTTAAAATATAGATCTCTTGATTTTACAAAAGTTTTGATGGAAATATCAATAAAATATTAATTTCGATGGATATTTTTAAAAAAATTATTAAAAAAATAAAAAATTTAAAATTAAATTTAAATTAGTAAATAGACATTTTATTATTTTTAAATAATTTAACATGTCTATTATTTATATTATATTTATATTAGTGATATTTTGTTTCTTATTTTTTATGTTTCGTGAATTTTTTTATGAGATAATGGAAATATTGATTCATCATTCATGTCGATATCGAACTCATGGAAACATGGAAATATCGATGAAAATATCGACATGCCAACATAAATTTAATACTATGACCCACACTCCTTTAGAATAATACTTGTGTGGATTGTAAGTGTACCCATTAGAATAAACAGAGAAATTAAAAGAAAACAATAAAATTGGGAATACAAAAATAATTAACATCTAAGACTCCAAACCGAAGAAAAACCATGGACTAGAAAAAGTCCCACTATGTGAATAATTACTACAAATCACAGGAAAGTCTCTCCCGACCACAGTTACAAAGAAAACACTTTCTCAAAACATTACCACTCACACAATTGAGTTAGTTAGTATACCATGCTTAAACTGCTTCAAATTAAGATGATTAGAAACGAAAGACATAGACCTTCTTTTATAATGTTGAAGTCCACCACTTTCTTTAATCTTTTTAAATGTGGGACAACTACTTATCTAATATTTTGCCAAAACCCAAACAATAATTATTATAATGGATTATACTGGGTACTACTTACTAGTTGATGAGTAATAAATATTACCAACTAGTGATTAGATACTTGGGTGGACTGCACAAAGATAAATGCAACCCAAAATACCTAAATATTTTCTTAATTGGTAGTTGCTAGCTAGCATCATATCGCTTTAAAATAATGTGAGATTCAACATATTAAATTGGTGTATGGATTCTTTCCTGTTTACGCTTTTCTATTCATCTTTATTTGTCTATTTCGTAAGGGATGAATTTATATATGCTGTAATGAGCCAGGTTATTCGTTTATGCGGGTGGACGTGATTAAAAGGATGGAAATAGTTTATTTCTTTTGCCTGTATGGGACTGCCTTCTTATGCTGATTATCCAGCTGATGGGACTAATCTCACGGCTACGTAGGTGAGACCAGACTCATGCCAGATTTGTCAACCAAACGAATTGTTCCTTGGTATAAAACTTCCACCATAATTTTTTGTTCTTGTCTTTGGCGTCACAATTTTAGCTTTCAATTCTTAATATTCCATCTACTTTATTGTCATCACCATAATTATACTCGTACTAATATTTTAAGTAATATTAGGACATCTAAAACTTTTAATCCACATCGTCTAATGGTTATTGTCATTGTATGGTAGCATGCATCACTGAAAAATTTGTCGTTTTCTTAGCCAAGCTAATCTCCTTTTCACTTTCTTTGATTCCTTTTGTGATGGGCTAATTAATTAGTCATATCCAGAGGGAGAGAAGAGAAAGTGATTTCACCTGTTTTGAATAGATGAAATGTTTGGAAGTTATTTTAAAATGGTAAATTAATTAGTGTAATTATTTTAAATTTCAAAATAGTTGAAATACTTACGAATATAGCAAAATTTTACATTTTATCCGTGTCTATCGCTAAAGTGATAGATTTTTATCCGAGTCTATTGCGGGTCTACCACAAATAGAAAGTAGTAAATTTTACTATATTTGTAATTATTTTCAACAATTTTTCACATTTGAAAACATCTCTTTTTTTTTTTTTCAATTTCATATCATCAAAATTACTTTTAAATTATGATTTCCAAACAATTTTGAACATGACCAAAGAAATCTATTCGTTGCTTGGTGAACAGGAAGGCGCAAGAGGAAATGGTTATAGGTGACATGTATATTGGCCTGGTGAAGCATGGGAATATTGTCAAGGGAAAGCTTACGTAGGTCTCTAGAATTCTAAAAAATGAATTTGACTTGGTACGCAAAATAATTATATTGTTCAGTTCTTTTCAATATCATTTTATTAAATCTTCAGATTATTATATAATATATATATATATTTAGTGTTCAACTCTATTCAAAGATTTACTTCTTCAAATTATTTATTAACTCTGTTAAATTTTTGTCATGTGTCCAGAAATGAAAGCAGGCTTTGAGATTGAGTTTTTGCTATTAAAAAGGGCAGTCAAGTAAGGATATAATACTATTTTTTGCTCTTCTTTTCTTTATGTTTGACCTTCGTTTATTTTGTAAATTGCAAATTGC
>JAKCFO010000017.1:0-70249 GCA_030954485.1 Citrullus mucosospermus | reverse complement strand
CATATTCCAAGATCGAGATGCTTGTTTTATAACTCTAAATGAATCTTTTAAGTTTGCAAACCTTTTACTCATGACCTTGTTCAATAATGACCCTCTAGTTGAACCATATATACTCTTCTCAATAGTCATTCAAAAAAGCTGTCTTGATATCCATTTGCCAAATTTCTTAATTATAAAAAGTGGCAAGCAACAAGAGTATTCTAATCGACTTTATCATAGCAATAGGAGAGAAGATTTCTTCCTATTCAACCCCCTCTATCTGGGTAAACCCTTTGCTACTAATCGAGCCTTATAGGTTTGTACCTTAAAGATTTGGTCTCTTTTTCTCTTGTAGATCCACTTACAACCAATAGTTTCACCCCACTTGGTTGATCTACAAGTCAAGCTGAATTGAAGTATATAGGCTCCATTTCAATGTCCATGGCTTTGACCCACTAGTCTTATCAACATCATTCATTACCTGTCTATATGTCAATGGATCCTCTATCCCATCGATGCACATTTTCGTGTTACCGCAAGTGTACGGGTCATTTATAATATAAGACGATTAAGTCCAAATATCGTTCCACTGAGGATTCAATTGTGAAGATTAAGTTACTTAGCTATTCTAGAATTGAATCAATTTTATTTGAGGTTTCGATCTTAAGTTGTGGTTTGGAAAAACTAAAAAAGAAAGCAAGTAAATAAGGAATACAAGAGTCAAAGAGAGTTCTGGGATAATGAATCCTTTTTTAATTCATTATGCAATATTCTAGGGTTCATGGATTTTATTGCAATTCATATGCTTAAGTCTAAACATAAATCCAAGTTATTTTATTTCAAAAACAACATTTCTCATGCAACTGAATTGATTACTAATTTCTTGAAACCAATACAAATTACATGGCATTAAGAGTAGTCTTTAGCAACTTTCATTGTTAACCTAATTATTTCATGATAGATTAACAACAACTCATTGTTATAGATCTAGTTAGACATACAATTATTTCAACCATACATCTAATTAACATTCAATCATGGCCATTCAACAAGAATTTAAGCACAATAACAATGAAAAACATAATCATTACAACAAAACCATGAATAGCCTACAATATCAACCTAACTTCATAAACAATTCATCAATACCCTAAAACAAAGAGTTTAGTCACTCATAGCTTTAAGCAACATGTGTAAGCACTGACTTGCGATACCAAGTGTTGGGGAAAGGCAATGAGATTGTGGCTATGCGTTGCAAGAGGAAAAGTAGCCGAGAATGACAGAAAAAGTTTTGGAAAGAAAAATTTGGCTAAGTGTTGGCCAAGACCATGGTTGTTGATTGACTCACGAAGGGTTGTGAGCTGAAGTAGCTGCCCGCGTCGAAGGATAAGTGATCATTGGCGGGGGAAGAAATGTGCTTGAACCATGCGCTGAAGTCACTCTGCGTTGAGGACAGCCATGCGCTGAAGTCACTCTGCGTTGAGGACAGCCATGCGCTGAAGTCGCTCTGCGTCGAAGACAGAGTAGTCTTGACGCGACGAAGATAGTGGTGTATGACTGAGTTGTATGTGTCAAAAGTAGGAGGCGTTGAGGACGACGCCATGCGTTAGGCGTGATTAGTTGCTGAAGGCGTTGGAGGAGAATTTTAACATGAGCGCTCCTCGCGTCGAAGTGAGAACCCCGCGCCAGCCGCGGGTGAGGGGTAAGTCGGCAACATAAATCTTGGTGTTTGTGAAGGTTAAGTCGATAGTATATATAGTTGATTAATTAAATGTTGCATCATTTTAAGACATTTTTGAGAGCTTAAGTCGGTTCCATTTTTCAGACAAACAACAAGAGAAGGTAGAGAAAGGTGTTCTTGTAGATTTTGGACGAAATTCTACTCGTTTTGGTGTGAAAACAGAGCGGGAACAGAAGGTTGATTTAGTCGCACAGACTGAATAGTTGGTGATATTGGAGTAGAACAAATAAAGGAAGCCGAGTTTAGGGCTGAAATTTGGAGGTCAGTAAGTTAAATAATTCCTGACAAGTCTTATGAAGGATGATAAAGCTGAATTGAAGTAATCATGTGAATCTTTAGGTAAAAGAAGCGCTTACGAGATTGTTAAGCAATCTGGAGCAACATGAATGATTTTGGAATAACTAAAGAACGCAGAAGAGTTAAGCCTTGAAATTTTGAGGTAAGCTGTGAAACTCAATTCTCTACAAGTTTGTATAAGGGAAGAAGTTCTAAATCCAGTCTAAATTTATGACTTTTACACAGATAGAAATAAGAACAAGAGGAAAGGGAGAAATACAGTTGCAGGGTGCCGCTAAAAACCAAGTATCATTGTGCTGTCTAAGTACTGATAGCGAGACGAGTGTCGCTGAGACGCAAAGGAGTCTTCCATCTCACAAAACTCGCTAGATATCGCTGGGTTTCGCTACTGAGGTAAAGTACGCTAGTGTCGCTCAACCTAGTATCGCTAGTAACAGGTTCTGTTGGGTAGTACTGCCAGGAGTCTCGCTTATGATGGTTGTTTCGGGAAAGGGGGGAGATTCAATGATAAGTAACAATTAGAATTTATGCATATTTAATGATCAAGTGAAAAACAATGTAACGCAAGGTAAATGTCTATTTCAGGCCAGGAAGAGATAGGGAAGGCGTATAACCACGCAAGGCCTAGGAAGAGTTGTGAGTGACTCTCTTCTTCTTTCAAAACTGAATTTTGTTGAAAATGTTCTTATGTGATGTGGTCCTGTGATAACTGATTTCATGAAACGCGTGATGTTTGATCATGTTGTTTAAAAGGCATGTTTTATCTGATTATTTTACTTTATTGAAAGGCATGTTGCAAGATATGGTTTATCAAGAAACATCTTGTTTTCTAAAAAGGTTTCATATGAATGATTTATTTAAATTCAATGATAAAATGTTTTAGAGGAGGCTCAGTGCTCAAGGACATGAGAAGGCACGTGAGTTTCCCCGGGACCCAGTACTGAAGGACATGAGAAGGTACTTGGGCAACCCGTCATATTCCTATGTGCACATAGAGGTTGATTTGGCTGGTGCGTCGAGTTTGCTCCCCATTGAGCCAGGGATGATTTTTTCGACGTTGGGTGTGTTGAGCCTTGCTTCAGCCCTCAACTAAGGTTGTTTTCGACGTTGAGAGTGTTGAGCATTGCTCCGCCTCAACTAAAGGAAAAGTTTGAAAAACCAAACTGTATACTGTTCACTACTTTTGGAAAACAATCATATATGATTTGAAATTGGATTTATGAGATTGATAGATTTGTGGAAAGTATGCTTTAGCTGAATAAAATGTTAAATCCTTGTTTATCTGTTTATATGTAACATGCCTATTTTCCATAAATGTTCTTTTTACAAAGATCAGTCACTCACTGGGCTGTTAGCTTATGTTTTCAATGTTTTCTTCCCCCCCCCCCAGGTAGCAAGGATGTTCCCGGTGCTTAGCCTACTTCAGCTCACCCTGCCTGAGTCTCGAGTTCTCGAAATTTAGTCACGTCTGAGAGTTGTATGTTGTATATAACCTTATGTAGGTGACATGTAGATCTAGTTGTGTAAAGAGTGGGGATCATAATGTGGTTTTGTATAAATGTATGGTGGATCTATGGAAGTTTAATTATGTTATGTGATAAAAGTGTACTCTGTACAGGAAGGATTTTTATATTATGATCATGTGTAGAATGGCTGAGTTCTATGAATGTATATGTATAAAATGTGTGCACAAGAAGATAGGTAAGATGGGACAAGATGCGTCACAAGAGGGGTGATGTTTATTGTCTTCACATTCTCTTTCAAGATAGGTAGGTAATCCGGGAGGGGGTTTGACAGGTTTCCTCACTAGACATTGGAGTTTGTTATTTATCTATGTGTCGCTGATTACGATTACCCACCTTCGTTTTGACACACCAACTATGGGGTGCATAGAGGCGGCCAACTACGAGCAGGTGTCGTTTTCAGCTAAACTCTTAACAAGAAAAATATATTAGTCTTGCCAGCGGAGTTTTGCGTTTAAAAGGGAAATTTTTTTTTATTATTATTTTTTTTATTTATTATTATTATTATTTTTTTTTTAAGTTTGAAATAAGTTCCTCATATTTTTATCTTTGACAGTTCAAACCTCTTCCACCCCCAAACTTGAGAGTAGCAAGGTCCTCATTGCTTAAATTGTAAACAAAGATTAAGTTGCAAAATTTTGTAAAAGAGGTTTGAATTGGCCGCTTGCATACATGCAAGTAGGTTAGCGTTTCTAAGGAATAGTATGCAGACGCGTTGAAAGTAATCTAACTTAAAGAGTGTACAAAAAGTGTAAGCATGATTATCCTCATAGTGACTGTCACACCCCCTCCCGGATTACCTACTTAACCTGAAAGGAGATGTGAAGACAATATACATCACCCCTCTTGTGACGCATATTGCCCCATCTTACATAACTTCCTGCACAAACATTTCATACGGATACATTCATAGAATTCAGCCATATTAATGCATGATCATAATATAATAATCCTTCCTGTACCCAGTACCCTTTATAACATACTCTCTCATAACCCACTTATAAACAACTAAATCTACATGCCACCAGTGTTAAGTTATTTACAAGTACAACAACAAGAAAATAAACTATTTTTGGAAACTCGAAACTTAAGCAGGGCGAGTTGGAGTAGGCAATGCACCAAGAACGTCCTTGCTACCTGGGAGGAAAAGAAAACATCGAAAACGTGAGCTAAAAGCCCCGTGAGTGACTAATTTTGTAAAGCTATCATTTGTTCAAAAACAGGCATGTTAAAATCACAATAACGCCATAAACGTAAACGTGATTCAAATAATCATTTCTGTAAAATCATAATTTCAACAATGTAAACAAATCACATATGTTCATGCCAAAATTATCGTATACGAAAAACACTTCGTTCTCATAACTTTCCCTTAGTCAGGGCAGAGCAAGACTCAATGCACCCGACGTCGAAAACATCCTTAGCTGAGGCGGAGTAAAACTCAACGCACTCAACGTCGATAACAATCCTTAGTTGGGGTGGAGCAAGAATCAACACACCCAATGTCACAACCTCTATGTGCACATAGGAATATGGCGGGTTGCCCAAGTACCTTCTACGAGTTATTTAGTACTGGATCCCGGGGAAACTCACATGCCTTCTCATGTCCTTCAGCATTGAGCCTCCTCTAAAACATTTTAGAAACCAATATTATACGTAAATAGATCACATGAAAATCTTTCATGAAAATCAAATATATCACAATAAATAACATTTCAAAACATGCCATTCAACATCTTATAGAAACGGATAAAACATGCCTTGTGAACAATATCATCAAACATCATGCTTTTCAAGAAAACAGTTCATCTCAAAGTCATATCTCATAAGAAAAACCAAACTAAACATTTTCAATAAATTTCGTTTTCAAAGAAAGAAAAGTGTCACTCACAACTTGTCCTTAGGCCCTGAGCAGATTATATGCCTTTCCGAGCTCTTCTTGGCCTGTAAATACACATTCCTCACGTTACGTTTTCCTTAACTTCCTTTACATGATCATTAAATGTGCATACTTAAACTCAAATCATGATTCACCACCGAGACTCCCTTTCTTTCCTAAAGTACACATAATAAGCGAGATTCTATGTCACTAGCGAGATTACCAACGAGATTTCACCTTACTAGCGAGTTTACTAACGAAATTACACAACAGGTCACGGCACTAGCGACACTAGCATAAGCGAGACCAGCAAGACTACCTGAGGAGCGATACCGAGCGAGAGCCAGCGAGATTTGTGAGAGAAAAACCTTCTTTGCACGACTAGCGAGACTAGTGTCGCTACTTACGCTCCAATTCCTCAACGTTACCTGCTTCCAAACGACACCCGACAGTAGAGTTTCCTCCTTTCCTGTTTGTTCTCACTTCTGTCAATTCAAAGTCATATTTCCAGCCAGATTTAGAACTTCTTTCCTTCTACAAACTTGTAGAGAAACATGTTGTCTAGCTTACCTCAAAATTTCGTGGCTTAACTCGTCCTGGTTCGTCAGATATTGCCCTACTCCAAATTGCACAGAAAATTCGTATCAGTAACTTCCAGCTAAAGGTTTGCATGTTTCCAATCCATTTCAACTCAAGTATCCTTCATAAAAGTTGTTCAAAATTGAGTTAACTTACTAACCTTAAAATTTTAACCCAAAATTTAATCTCTTCAGCTCGATATTTACCAAACACCAGACCTGGTTCGAGCTGTGCGACAGCAGATGAAGCTTCTGTTTCAGCTTCAGTTTTACCATGAAATCGTCCAAAACCTTGCACGAAATTGCCCTAGGACTCTTCTTCAACCTCTCCATGACGTGCAGCTGAAAAATAGCATAGAATTGAGTTTGGAAATGAGTAGAAAGAAGTCGGCAACATTTTCCTTTCAACAAAAACTATAACCGACTTCTCCATCCTTATCTTCTTTTTTTTTTTCTTTTTTTTTCTTTTTCTTCTCTTTCTTCTTCTTTTTTTTTTAATTCCCTCTTTGTCTTCTTTCCCTTTTGGTTTTCTCTTCCTTTTTTTTCTTTTTTTTTTTCCTACAAAATAAGATTATTAATATTGATTCGCTTAAAGCTTTTGAACGTGCTTACCAATTAGGTGCTTACAGTGACTAATTTTTCAACGCAAAGATAAAAGTTGGGAATAATTATATATGTACTTAGAATGAATTTAAAACAAGGGACACGCAAAGAAGTAATTAGAAATTCCATGCGGCGAAGCAATAGTGAACGCATACAATTATCACATACCGAATATACAGTTGAACGCATGGTTTTTAGTTCAAAGTATGCGTTGGACGTTTTAAGTATTATGCGTTGGGAAAATTACATCTCCTAATTTCAACTTGATAAACACAGAAATCGTTTATCGCTGAACGCATAGTTCCATGATGCGTTGAAATCAAATAGTTTACATTAAAGCTCGATGCCTAGTTTCATGGTCTAATTTACATTACTAAAACTGAAATTAAAGAAAAAGAAATAATTACTAAAAACAGAGTACGAATAGAAGAAAGAAACCAAAATAAAATAAAATAAATTAAATTAAATTAAATACTAAAACAAGTGCGAATAGAAAGAAAGAAGGCAGGAGTAAAAGAAAGCGTCCCTGGAAAAGTAGGCGTTCAGAACCGTAGGGACCTTTCGACGCAAGCTCAGTTATTACAATTGCGTGGGTCATTAGAGCCTTTGTCGCGTTCAGGGTTCAACGCAGAGGAGACAATGAAGTGCATTATGACCTCCCTCAAGTACGCGTCCTTGGGATGCGTTGGTCTGGTTTGTAGCTCATGCGTTGAAGGCTCTTTAAATAGCAGCTCGATCTTTGCCGCGAATCTATTGCTCCGGTCTGATTTCTCTAATTGTCGATCGGAGAGTAAATTAATTTCATCTTTTTCATCTTTACCATCCTTGAGGATTTCATCTCTCAACGCCGCCTTCACAGGTTTTGTCTTTTCATTGATATCTACGTTCATTAGACAAAAGTGGAAATGATCAGGATCGTTCAACGCGTTAACTACATTAAATTTTACCTGATCACCCACGCTGGGCGTTGAGATTTCTTCTTGGACGTCAATCAGGATGCGTTCAGAAGTGGTATCTTCATATACAGATGCAGGTTCTGCCTGCGTTGCTTTTTCTCTCTGCTCTATATTTTCCTCTTCTTTTGATTCGGTGGATGATGATGGATGCTGGACATTATGTACGGTACTCTCCATCGGTTGACTTGTGGAAGCTTTAGGAGTTGCAAGTTTCCTTGCGTCCCCTCATTATGCGCTGTGGGATTGATTTTCCCACTTAACAATGTCTCACCTTGACATTGTTCTTCCGAGTTCCCTCTTGGAACTTCGGTCGTACTTAGCAATGCTCCTTGCGTTTCATTTTTGCGCTCCTCTGCAATTTGATTCATTTGAACTTTTAAATTGCGAATTGCAGTAGCTTGGTTTTGGAGCATCGCATGGTACAACTGGCACGTTGCTTCAGTTTTACTGTTATATTCTCGTAAAAGAGATTCTAGGGAAGACAATGAGGATGATTCGTCCGCTTGCGGATCCCTCGAAAATTGATGATACTGGCCTTGATTCCATTGGTTGAAACCAGGAGGGTTGCCTTTCTGCGGCTGCTGCTCAGCCCTCTGCGTTTGTTGCTGATTCCCACCCCATCCGAAGTCAATGTGGTTCCTCCAACCCGAATTGTACATCTCACCGTAGGGGTTGTTTTGAACACTGTAGATGGACTGGAGGTTGTAGGGACACATGTCATACAAGTGCCCCGCACCACACTGCGGGCAGTCTATAGATGCTGTCGGATTCATCGAGTGCACTGCGTTCATCGCAGCAACTGATCTACCTTGATTTTTCAAGACTAGTGTTTGCAGCATGGATGTCATATTGGCGATCTGAGCTGCAAAATTATTGGCAACATCAGCTTCAAGCATTCCAGCTTGCGTTTGCCTTCTATTGGTGGAGCGAAATTCATATCCGTCGTCCACCCACTCATTGGTGTTCCATGAAGTTCTGTCAAAAATATCTTTGCATTATGAGTAAGTCATCTCCAATACTTCTCCTACTGACACAGGCAATTTTCCTCACTAGCCGTTTGAATCGGGTCCAAGCTACAATTGGTCCTTCTTCAATTCTACCTTGTCCTTCGGGTGAAGGTCCTCTCAATCTCTAGGTCAATATTGAGCTATGGATTGCTCCCGTCACTCAAATACTGTTAGAAGCTTTTGGCAAAGGAGAAACTTACTATACTCCTTCTACTGAGGAATCCTACAACACAATAATCCAAATAAAATAAATTAAATCAATGCAATAATCCCCAGCAACGGTGCAAAAGACTTGTTGTAAAAATTGAACAATAGACAGATCTCAAGTCCCCGGCAACGGCGCCAAAAACTTGTTGTGTAATTAATTGTGAAAATGGGAATTTACAAACGCAAGGTGTGAGTAAGCTATGATGATGCGTTTTACATATCATGCGTTGAACATGCTATGCGTCTTACTACTATGCGTTGGTGATCTTGTCAAGTTTTCCTATCCTTTACCCAAGTATAAGCAAAGGAGTAGGTTTTCTCGGTGAGTCCGAGGTCGAACACAGGGATTATGTTGATTCAATATGTAGATGGATTTCATGCGTTGCAGTGGTAACCAAGAAATAGTTGAGAGAGTGTGTTTGTTTATAATATAAGGAAAGCGATAACATGTACACTAGACTAAATTGTGGAAGATGGAAAGGCATGCGACACAGCAAATTCAGCTAATGATGTGAATGAATGGATAAAGAAAGGGTTCGGGTTGGTTAACATCTAACATCGGAAACGCATGGTAGTATTTTATTCATACTTGCGACTCTACTCCCGGTTGTCAGCCGCTATGCGTTATATGTCTATAACGCATAGGAGAGTGTTAAGAACCAAGGTTATTCCTATAGACAGGTAACACTTCTTGACCCTTGTCAATTGAGTTCTACAATCACTTACCCTCTCGAGCAGTTTGATTATTACTACTTATATCGATTAGCTAGATGGACATAAGCATCAGATTAAGTTCGCAATTGACAAGATGAAATAGTTACACTGTGGTTCTTAGTTAGATGTTAACGCAACCCTAGACCCTTGAGTGATTAGTTACTCATGGTTTCAAAATAAAAAGCGGAAAGTATAGAGAAATGAGTAGACATGGAAGATATATATATATTGATGAAATGGAATACAACTTTAGATAAGCTCAATGTCTTGACACAAATCTAAAATCAAGATAGAAAAACTAAGAAAGAAAGCAGGAAAGGCGTCAATGTCTTGAGTCGCCCGGATGAAAGCGTGAGGTTCTGTTGTGAAGTGGTCCGACAGAGGGAAGACTCTTCTCTTTCGAGCTATTCGTCTCCGGTTGAAGTCTGAGAGAACTCTGCTGTCACTTATGAAGTTCTTCCGATAATCAACAACCCTTTCTCATCTCGCAGAGCTGCCCTTTTATAGATGATGCGTTCGCAATCAATGGCAAATCTACTTGATTGGCGGCGAGATTGATATCATGCGTCCATCTCGCCTGATTGCGTGATTCTCGGGTCAATTAAGATCCACCACTTTAGCCACAAATCATGTTCGTCAATCATCTAAAAATCTCTCAAGATTCTGATTTTATTCTCGGCGCCTTGCATTGTTGGTCGTCTATGCGTCCATGAATAGTTTGGCCGATGTCAACGCGTCGTAGGTTGCTAACGCGTAGTCTTGCGTTGAGTAGTTGTTAACGCATCGTCAGGTTGTTTGCGTTCCGTTCAGATCATGCGTCCACGAAGAATAGATTGCGAACTTCGTCGTCCTGTGTTAAGAAGTCATCAACGCATCGTTTGCAGTCCTGCGTTAAAACATGCGTTTTAGGCTCAAAAAGTGGAAAAATCATTATCTTTATAAAAATACATTAGTATAACGTAAAGGAAGATTTCTTAATAAAAATTCACATAACTTGCCGCATTCTTCTCTATTTAATCTCTATTTATCTAAGAAAAAGGCTATCATAACTTGTATTTCTACAAGTTATCACCGAGGAGGCTCTAGATGTTGTGACGGGTATGCTCAATATCTGTTCTAAGAATGCTCACGTGTTAATTGATTCTAGAGCTACGCATTCATTTGTTTCCCATTAGTTTGCTTTGCTTGTGAATAGGGGTTTAAAGCTATTGTCTGATGCCTTGTTAGTACATACTCCTGTTGGTAAATTTGTAACTGTAGAGCATGTAAGCCTCGTACTTAATCTTGTAAGAAAGCAAGGTAAGAAGGGGTCAAGAGATGGACGCATGGGTAGAAGTAGTTGGCTGGAATGTATTGGGGCGGAAAAATGACTAAGTACCAGCTATGCGTTGGTGGCAATGCACCTTAAAGGAAACAGTTTTGGCGTGGACGCAAAGGTGAGGGAAGACTGTTAGGCGTTAAGGCCACGACGCGTTGAGGTCATAAGGCGTGGAGAGCTACCTTGTATCGGAAATTATTTTACAACAAACGCATTGAAGACTGCAGGGCGTGGGAAGCTAAGGGCCACGAGGAGTTGAGAGCTGACTTGCTATGAGGCTAATATGCGGTGAACGCTACCATGCGTCGAAAATGGGTATGCGTTAGTCAAGGAAGGTTGGCCGAGAGAGTAATGCGTTTGTTAACCATCTGGTGGGAGAGTTTTGAAAAGTAGCACCATCAGAGGCTGTGTGTTGCAGAAGCTAAACATGGAAGGTATGCGTTGAACAGATTGTAGTATAGTGTTGAAATGGAGATTAAGTCGGTGGTATATATAAAAGCGGATCGAGAATTCAATTGTTTGATTACATTTTGGAGCTCAAGTTGGGTCCATTTTGAAGTTAAACATCGGAGGGAGGTAGAAGAAGACGTTCATGTCGATTGGAGTGGAAATTCCATCAAAACCGTGGAGGAAACTTGAGTTGGGCAGAGAACTCAGCTGGTGTTACTCTCTTAGGGTGACATTCGGTTTTGGAGGAAGAACAAACTAAAGAAATGGTGGTTAGGGTCGGAACCTTTGAGGTTAGTAAGTTAACTCGATTTTTAGCAAGTTTCATGAAGGATGCTTGAGCTGAAATTCTATTATTGTGTGTCAAACTCAGATAGAAGAGGTTAACGCTGAATTTGCCGGACGATTAGGGGTAACTCGAAGTTGTTGAAGGATATACCCTAACCGAAGGGGATGCTCTTCATGAAATTTGGAGGTAAGATGAAGAATTTACACCTTAACAAGTTTGTAGAAGGAAGCAAGTTCTGGAATTGATCAAAATGTGATGTTTAGCAGGTTGAAGAAGGAAAAAAAAGGAAGAAGGAAGTGGTTTTGTTATAGCAGTAGTATCGCTGAGAGAGCGAGAGGCAGGGCAGGGAAGCAAGTATCGCTGTAACGCAAGAGGGGCTTTGCGTCTCACAATTCTCGCTAGAATATCGCTGGGTGTCGCTCCTCAGGTAGTATCGCTAGTTACATCCAACTCAGTGTCGCTAGTACAGTAGTATATGATGGATCTCGCTGGTAGCCTTTAATTGTCTAAAGTATAATGCTATTAATGTGTGTTAAGGGAAAAGGAAGATTATGGAAACTAAACATGAGGAATATGTATTTTCAGGCCAGGAAGAGCTCGGGGAAGCTTATAATCCACTTAGAGCCGAGACAAGTCGTGAGTGACCTTTTATTATATCTTGTGGTTAACTTAGTATACTTATTTGATGAGAAAATGTGATTCTTTGCAGTATTCATTGTGAATATGATGTGTTAGCAAGTTAAAAGGGTACTAATGCTAATGTCTAAATATAATAATGGCTGAGGGACCTTATGGTGAAAGCCTATGTGTAAGTGATCATGAAGTTAAGTGCTGAGGGATTTCGTGTGAAAGCACTTGAATAGCTAAGAGGTATGGATTACAATGCTGAGGGACTATGAGAGGAAGCATGTAGTAATCCATCACATACTAGCTCGTGCTGAGGGACCATGAGTGAAGGCACTTGAGTGAAGATTGAATTGGTTACCAGTGCTGAGGGACTTCATGTGAAGGCACATGGTAATGTAAACATAATCGAATAAGTGCTGAGGGACAGAAAGTGAAGGCACTAAATAGTTGCGGATCTGTGTAACATGATGATGTGACATTTATTTGTGTGATTTGAAAGGAGAACCTTAGTAACTCTCTAAAATGCGATACGTAATGGTTACTTATGGATAAGCTAGCTCATATTTGTTATTGATAGTTGAACAAATTTAGTCACTCACTGGGCTTTTTGCTCACTCAGTTTGTTGTTTGTTTGTTGTTTCAGGTAGCGAGCGTGTCCGGGACGCCTAGCCTACAGAAGAACCTCGTCTCGATCTATCTGGAAGCTAACCTCTGGGATAGTTGTAAATATTTAATCTGTGCATATGTTTGTAACGTGCATGTTTCTTAGGAGTGAAGGGGAGATGTTTGTATCTTATATATATATGCAGAGAATACTTGTTGAGAGATTGTATATCCTTTCCTAATATTTCAATAGCAATGCTGTTTTGAATTTGAGATTCGTCTGGTAACTATTTTCAATATGTATTTAAGGAGAACAGTATCACGCTCAATCCTAGGTATAGAGTGTATCTGGGATGGGGTGTGACAGAGCATGTCTATTTTGATTGTGAGTTGGTGATTGATAATGTGGTGCTATTAGTTGATCTGTTACCACTGAATTTGATAGAGTTTGACATTATTCTTGGCATGGACTTTTGGTCGAAGTATCATGCTAATGTTGATTGTTTTAAGAAGGAAGTAAGGCTTTTAAAGCCCGATGGGGTTGAGGTGATCTTTAAAGGAAGAAGGAGTATTCTTCCTACTTGTGTGATCTCGGCAGTGAAGGCAAGGAAGTTGTTGAGTAAGGGCTGTGAAGCATACTTGGCACATGTAATTGAAGTGAAGATGGAAAAGTTGAAACCTGAAGATGTGCCAGTAGTACAGAAGTTTCTAGATGTATTTCCTGAGGAGTTATTTGGTTTGCCACCTGATAGAGAGGTGGAGTTTACTATATATTTAGTACCTGGTACAACGCCTATTTCTCAGGCACCATATCGTATGGCACCGGCGGAATTGAAGGAGCTGAAGGTGCAACTACAGGAGTTAGTAGACAAGGGATACATTAGACCGAGTGTATCTCCATGGGGTGCGCCAGTTTTGTTTGTGAAGAAGAAAGAGGCACAATGAGGTTATATATTGATTACCGTCAGCTAAATAGGGTAACAATATATAACAAATATCCTTTGCCTCATATAGATGATTTGTTTGATCAACTTAGAGGAGCTTTGGTATTCTCAAAGATCAACCTGAGATTAGAGTATCATCAGCTGAAAGTTAGAGAATCAAACATACCTAAGATGACTTTTAGAATGAGGTATGGACATTACGAATTTCTGGTGATACCATTTGGGTTTGACGAATGCACTAGCAGTATTTATGGATTTGATGAACAGGATTTTCCACCCTTATCTGGACCAGTTTGTTATTATGTTCATTGATGATATATTGGTGTATTTTGTAGGTAGAGGAAAACATGTTGAACATCTCAGGACTGTTTTGTAGACTTTGAGAGAAAAGAAGTTTTATGCAAAGTTCAGTAAATGTGAGTTTTGGTTAGATCAGGTCGTGTTTTTAGGCCATGTGGTGTCAGCTGCGGGAGTCAGTATAGATCCCCAAAAGACTGAGGCTATAGTCAGGTGGGAACAGCTTAAGACTGTGACGGAGGTACGTAGTTTCCTGGGTTTAGCAGGATACTACAGGAGATTTGTTCAGGGGTTCTCCAAGATAGCTTTACCACTCACTAGTTTGACAAGAAAGAATACTAAGTTTGGGTGGAATGAGAAGTGCGAGCAGAGTTTCCAGGAACTAAAGAGGAGATTGGTGACTGCACCTATCCTAGCACTTCCAGAGTGGGGTAAGGAATTTGAAGTTTATTGTGATGCTTCTCGCCAAGGGTTAGGCTGTGTGTTGATGTGGTCTTTTCTTGATCATCAGAAGAAATGACAATTTGATTGTATCCAGAGTATCCGTCAAGGAAGCAATAATGAGAATAACCTACAAGTCTATCAAGCATTTGATCTACAAAAGGAAGAGGAAAATGATCTTTTCTAGTAGCCTTATTCAACTTCCTATAATCAATGCATACCCGCCATCCTATCACAGTTCTAGTGACAATCATCTCATCTTTTTCATTCATAACAACAGTCATTCCACCTTTCTTGGGCACTACTTGAACAGGACTTATTTATGAGTTGTTAGATTTTCTGCATTCAAAAGTTTGAGTATTTCTTTCTTGACTACCTCTTTCATGGCAGGATTAAGTCTCCTTTGGTGCTCCACTGAAGGGTTAAACGTATCTTTCATCAAGATTTTGTGCATACAGACCGACAGACTAATACCTTTAAGATCTTCAATAGACCAACCAATGGCGGACTTATGATCCTTTAACAATCTCAACAATTTTTCTTCATCCACAGAATTAAGATTAGAAGATATGATAACAGGAAAATAAGGCAAATCATCTAAGAATGCATATTTCAAGTGAGGAGGCAACACCTTTAATTCAAGAATAGGTTTCTCAAAATTTATAGCATGTAAAGGAGCTAGAGGCATTGGTTTATACATTTTAGTGTATATTGGCATGTTATTTAACCACTTAGCATACAAAGCAATTTCATCAAATATAGTATCCACATTATCAACATCCATTATGCTTTGTTTTAAATGATCATTAGCCAACATAACCTCGGCATGCTCATAAATAATATGATTAATTATGTCTATAGCATGGCAAGTACTAGTCTCATCATGGTAACTCAAGGACTTATAAATATTAAAGACAACATTCTCATCATTCACCTTTAGAGTCAACTTCCCTTGTTGGACATCAATGATGGCCTTCCTAGTTGCTAGGAATGGGCGCCCAAGGATGATAGGAATCTTAGAGTCCTCCTCCATGTCCAAAACTACAAAATCTACAGGGAAAATAAATTTGTCAACTTTAATTAATACATCCTCAACAATACCTCTAGGATAAGCTAAGGATTTATCACGTAGTTGCAAGGTAATAGTGGTAGGATGCACTTCTCTAATGTCAAGCTTCCTATAAATAGATAAAGACATTAAATTAATAGAAGCACCAAGATCACAAAGAGCTCTAGTAACATTTAAAGAACCAATAGTGCAAAGTATAGTAAAACTCCCTAGATTTTTCAATTTTTGTGGTAGCTTTTTTTGCAACACAGCACTGCATTCTTCAGTTATGCTAATCATCTCATATTGCCCAAACTTCTTCCTTTTTAGACAAGACATCATTCATGAATTTAGCATAGTTGAGCATTTACTCTAAAGCCTCAGCAAATGAGATATTAATGTGAAGTTTCTTAAATAATTCTATGAATTTAGCAAATTGGGAGTCTATTTCTTTCTTTTTAAATCGTTGAGGATAGGGTAAAGTATTAGGAACAAAAGGTAGAGGGTTAGAAGACTTACTTTCAGATGCCGACTCCTTTACCTTTTCCTCTTTTTCTAAGACCTCCTTGGGCTCATCTATTATGGTAGGCTCTTGGATGGTCTCATCTACCTCTTTCTCCTCATCCTCATCATCGATCAAAGGAGTGGACAACTTTTTCCCACTCCTCAAAGTCACAACCTTGTATTCCTCCTTTGGATTTCTTTGGGGGCAACTAGGAAACTTACCCTTTTGCATTGTTTGAAGAGAAGTGGCTATTTGACTAATTTGTACCTCAATATTGTGAATAGCCTTGCCATGACTTTGTACCGTGCTCTCCAATGCGGTAGTCTTTCCTCTTGACTCCTTTATGAACTCTACCATCAAGTCTTCTAAGTTGGACTTCTTCTCGATGTGGGATGGACCTACATTGGAAAAACCAGGAGGACCTTGCAAAACATTTCTATTGTTAGCATAAGAAATGTTTTCATGGTTCCTCAAATTAGGATGGTAATGTTGGAAGTTGTTGTTGTTGGTGGCCTTTATAATGCCCTCGATCAACATAATTGGTCGTCTCATTGTCTCCTTGTTCCAACTCTCTTTTTGTAGACATCTCCGACGCCAAGGCGGCAAGGATACTATGGATAGTGGACTTGCTTGAGCTTGGCCTTCTGTAATCAATTTAGAAAGAGCATTAGTAAGGGAAGCCATTTGAGCTTTAAGATAATTTACCTCATCCACCTCATACAATCAGGAGACTTTTGGGATGATTGGAGAAGATCGTTCACATGGTCAATTGTACGATATAGTGGCCAAATCTTCTAGTATGGTATAGGCCTCTTGTGCATTTGTTGTAAAAATGAACAATAGACAGTTCACAAATCCCCGGCAACGACGCCAAAAACTTGTTGTATAAATTTACAATAGACAGATCACAAGTCCCCGCCAACGGATCCAAAAACTTGTCGTGGAAATTATTTGTGGAATTGGAAATTTACAAACGCAAGGTGTGATTAAGATATGATTATGCGTTCTACATATCATGTGTTGAACATGCTGTTGTGGAAATTAGTTGTGGAATTGGAAATTAACAAACGCAAGGTGTGATTAAGATATGATTATGCGTTTCACATATCATGCGTTGAACATGCTATGCGTCTTACTACGATGCGTTGGTGATCTTGCCAAGTTTTCCTATCCTTTACCCAAGTATAAGTAAAGGAGTAGGTTTTCTCAGTGAGTTCGAGGTCGAACACAGGGATTATGATAATTCAGTATTTATCTGGATTATATGCGTTGCAGTGGTAACTAAGAAATAGTTGAGGAGTGTGTGTTTCTAATCTAAGGAAAGCGATTGTATGTACACTATACTAAAATGTGGTAGATGGAAAGGCATGCGACACAGTAAATTCAACTAATGATGTGAATGAATGGATAAAGAAAGGGTTCGGGTTGGTTAACATCTAACATCGGAAACGCATGGTAGTATTTTATTCATACTTGCGACTCTTCTCCCGGTTGTCAGCTGCTATGCGTTATATGTCTATAATGCATAAGAGAGTGTTAAGAACCAAGGTTATCCCCATAGACAGGTAACACTTCTTAGCCCTTGTCAATTGAGTTCCACAATCACTTACCCTCTCAAGCAGTTTGATTATTACTACTTATATCAATTTGTCAAATGGACATAAGTATCGGATTAAGATCGCAATTGACAAGATGAAATAGTTACACTATGATTCTTAGTTAGATGCTAACGCAACCCTAGACCCTTGAGTGATTAGTTACTCATGGTTTGAAAGTAAAAAGCGGAAAGTACAGAGAAATGAGTAGACATGGAAGATATATATATTGATGAAACGGAATACAAATTTAGATAAGCTCAATGTCTTTACACAAATCTAAAATCAAGAAAGAAAAACTAAGAAAGAAAGCAAGGAAGGCGTCAATGTCTTGAGTCGCCCAGATGGAAGCGTGAGGTTCTGCTGTGAAGTGGTCCGGCGGAGGGAAGACTTTTCTCTCTCGAGCTATTCAACTCCGATCGAAGTCTGAAAGAACTTTGCTATCACTTATAGAGTTCTTCCGAGAATCAACAACCCTTTCTCATCTCACAGAGCTACCCTTTTATAGATGATGCGTTCGCAATTAATGGCAAATCTGCTTGATTGGCGGCAAGATGGATACCATGCGTCCATCTCGCCTGATTGCATGATTCTCGGGTCAATTAAGATCCACCACTTTAGCCACAAATCATGTTCATCAATCATCCGTCAATCTCTCAAGATTTTGATTTGATTCTCAGCACCTTGCATTGATGGTCGTCTATGCGTCCATGAATAGTTTGGCCGATGTCAACACGTCGTAGGTTGCTAACGCATAGTCATGCGTTGAATAGTTGTTAACGCATCGTCAGGTTGTTTGCGTTCTATTCAGATCATGCGTCCACGAAGAACAGATTGCTAACGCGTCGTCCTGTGTTAAGAAATCATCAACGCATCGTTTTGCATTCCTTCGTCAAAACATGCGTTTTAGGCTCAAAAAGTGGTAAAATCATTATCTTCCTAAAAATAGAAGAGTATAACGCAAAGGAAGATTTCTTAATAAAAATTAACATAAACTTGCCACATGCTTCTCTATTTAATCTCTATTTATCTAAGAAAAAGGTTATTATAACTTGTATTTCTACAAGTTATCAACATTCTTGGAGAAAATTGAACCTCCGGTGGTAACATCTAAAATGGATTTGGTTGAGCTTGACAATCCATTATAGAATAGTTGAATTTGAAACCAATTCGAGTAGCCATGTTGAGGACACCTCCTCAAGAGATTCTTATACCTTTCCCAAACCTCATATAGTTGTTCATCCTAAAGTAGGCGAAATGTTCCAATATCCGTTCTTAGCCTTTAAGATTTAGCCGGTGGAAAATATTTGTTCAAGAAAGCTTAAGCCAAATTCTCCCATGTAGTGATACTATCTGGAGGCATGGTTTCCAACCAATCCTTTGCTCGGTCCTGTAAAGAGAAAGGAAAAAGTCTTAGTTTGATAGCATCGTTAGAAACACCGTTCATCTTTACCGTTCCGCATATCTCTAAGAAAGACCGTAAGTGCTAATGAGGATCTTCATTGGTTCTTCCTCTAAAGGCGAGCTCTCTAGCCATTTGAATCAACCCCGGTTTCAACTCAAAGTTGTTGACATTAATGGGTGATAACTTGTAGAAATACAAGTTATGATAGCCTTTTTCTTAGAGAAATAGAGATTAAATAGAGAAGCATGCGGTAGTTTATGCTAAATTCTATTAATAAATCTTCCTTTGCGTTATACTCTTGTAATTTTATGAAAAGATAATGATTTTACCACTTTTTGAGTCTAAAACGCATGTTTTTACGTAGGAATGCAAATGATGCGTTGATGACTTCTTAACGCAGGACTATGCGTTAGCCATCTGTTCTTCATGGACACATGATCTGAACGGAACGCGAACAACCTGAAGATGCATTAACGACTTCTCAACGCAAAACTATGCGTTAGCAACCAATGACACGTTGACATCGGCCAAATTATCCATGGACGCATAAACGACCATCAACGCAAGGCGCGGAAAATCAGATCAGAATCTTGAGAGATTGTCGGAAGATTGACACATATGATCTGTGGTTAAAGTGGTGGATCTAAATTGACTAGAGAATTACGCAATTAGGCGAGATGGACGCATGATATCAATCTCGCCGCCAATCAAGTAGATTTGCAATTGATTGCGAACGCAGCATCTATAAAAGGGCAAACCTGCAAGATGAGAAAGGTTTGTTGATTCTCGGAAGAATTCCTAAGTGACAACAGAGTTCTCTCTAGACATCAACCGGAGACGAATAGCTCGAGAGAGAAGAGTCTTTCCTTCGCCTGACCACTTCACAGCAGAACTTCACGCTTCCATCCAGGCAACTCAAGACATTGATGCCTTTCCCTACTTTCTATCTTATTTTGCTATCATGATTTTAGATTTGAGTCAAGACATTGAGCTTATCTAAAGTTTTATTCCATTCATCAATATATATTTCTTCCATGTCTACTCATTTCTCTATACTTTCCACTTTTTACTTTGAATCCATGAGTAACTAATCTATCAAGGGTCTAGGGTTGCGTTAGCATCTAACTAAGAACCATAGTGTAACTATTGCATCTTGTCAATCGCAAACTTAATCCGATGCTTATGTCCATCTAGTTAATCGATATAAGTAGTAATAATCAAACTGCTCGAGAGGGTAAGTGATTGTGGAACTCAACTGACAAGGCCAAAAAGTGTTACCTGTCTATAGGAATAACCTTGGTTCTTAACACTCTCCTATGCGTTATAGACATATAACGCATAGCGGCTGACAACCGGGAGAAGAGTCGCAAGTATGAATAGACTACCACCATGCGTTTCCGATGTTAGATGTTAACCAACCCGAACCCTATTTTTATCCATTCATTCAAATCATTAGTTGACTTTGCGGTGTCGCATGCCTTTCCATCTTCCACAATTTAGTATAGTGTACATGTTATCGCTTTCCTTAGATTAGAAACAAACATTTCTCAACTTATTTCTTGGTTACCGCTGCAACGCATATAATCCATTTAAATATAGAATCAACATAATTCCTGTGTTCGACCTCGGACTCACCGAGAAAACCTACTCCTTTGCTTATACTTGGGTAAATGAGAGGAAAACTTGACAGATCACCAACGAATAGCATTAAGCATAGTAAGACGCATAACATGTTCAACGCATGATATGTGAAACGCATCATCGTAGCTTACTTGCACATTGCGTTAATAGTACTTTCCACATTCACAACTCATGCAGAACAAAGATTTCTAAGCCTAAAACGCATGTTTTAACGCAGGAACGCAAGCAACCTGTGGATGCACTGACAACCGCTCAACGCAGGATGATGCGTTAGTAACATATGGATGCGTTGACATAAGTGAACGCATGACCCAAGTTCTCCATGGACGCATAATGACCAGAAACGCAACGCAGCGGAAAATCAGATCAGATTCTTGAGAGATTGTCGGAAAGATTGACATGCATGATCTGTGGCTAAAGTGGTGGATCTAAATTGAACTGAGAATTACACAATTAGGCGAGATAGACGCACGACATCAATTACACCTCCAATCACGCAGATTTGTCACTGATTACGAACGCAGCCTTTATAAAAGGGCAGACCTACAAGCTGAAAAGGGTTGTTGATTCTCGGAAGATTTCCTAATTGACAGCAGAGTTCTCTCCAGAAGACAACCGGAGACGAATAGCTCGAGAGAGAAGAGTCTTCCCTTCGCCTGACCACTTCACAACAAAACTTCACGCTTCCATTCCAGCGACTCAAGACATTGAAACGCCTTCCTGTTTCCTATCTTTTTCTAGCTTTGATTTTAGATTTGTTATCAAGACATTGATGGACAAATGAGCATGCAGCAGAAGTTAATTTGATCAATTTTCACTCTAAGATGCTCAATTTAGATGATTAAACATGCAATTAAGAAGAAAAACCAAAGTTTCAAGAACACTTAACCTTGAAGCTCCAAATTCTCCTTCAATTCTTGATGAATTTCAGCACCACTTGGTTGTAGACCACCACAAGAGTCTTCTCTACTATTCTCTTGGCTTAGATTGGATGGTGGGATCCAAATTTGTGGTGAATTTGAGAAAGAATGAAGGTTGGGAAGAAGATGAACAATGGATAGAATTTTGCAAAATTAACCCTTAATTTCACAAAATTCTTAACCCTTTTTTATGTCAAAATCATCTCTATTTATTAAAGAATAACATGCAATCCAATTGCATCAAAATTTAACAACACAAAATGGTTAATTTGTTGGTTAATTGTGAAGAAGACAACCAAGCTCCTAGCTTAGTTAGTGGGAAAATCCAATCTTCAAAAATCAATTTTAAAATCAATTTTCAATGAATTTCCAAAATTGAATTAAAATTGATTTTTAATTTCAAAGATAATTAAATAATTAAATAAAAAATAATTTAATATTTAATTAATTAATATTATTATTTTAATATTAAATAATAAAATAATATTATTTTTCCCACTTGTCCCGATTTTTCTAAAAAAAAAAAGAACCGATATGAATCCCTATTCATATGATTAATATTTAAATTATATTTAAATATTATAATTAACTCTATTTGTACGTTTAATTCGTAATTAAACGTCGATATATCGTATATATCTGACTTTCATTCCTTATGCCAAGATTTGAACGATTCAAACTTTTTCACCACATTATCTAAGATTTTAGTCCATTTATGAGCTAGTAGAGGGACCTAATGAATCTACAGATCATGAGCTCCAACGATCCAAGATTAACCGGCCAAACTCTTTAACCTAGTTAACCAACATTCGTTAACTAATGGGACACTCCACTAAAGCCCGTAGCTGCACTCTCCTCACTGTAGATATATTTGTGTCCATTTGATATAACCGTCATCGATAAGTCAATCCTTCACAAGTTGTTCATAACTTCAGCTAGGTCAAATACCGATTTACCTCTGAGTTACATCTTTTCTCCTTAAGTACCATTGTCCCTCTAATGAACAATTGATTTAGGATCTAATCACTAAATCCATTTCCTCTCGAGCCAGTGAGAGGATGGGGCCCCTTGTTCAAGTCTTGGGAACAACACTTAAGAGAACAACCACTCTTCTATCCTTAAGTTGGGTAGGAGTGAATTCCGTCTTGCAAATTCTATGTTCCCAACTATCTACCCGGTCATATCCCTGAAATGGGAGGAATGTTGAGCAGCGCTATTGAGCTTACTCTTACCTATGTAGATCAAGGGATAATTCTGAATAAACAGGAGTTCACAGATAGCTCAAGATTCAGATCAAGTTATCTAGGTCATCGATAAGTGAAATTATCAATGTTAATCGTAAATAGTGTTAATACGTAACAGTAATTATTTCAGAGTCAGTCTTACACAATCTCATTATGTAGAATACCCCCGCTCACATGTCTCTACATGATCAAATCAGAATCACTTCATTTATGACACTTTACAATATTTGTAACAATCATGAAGCGGGTCGTATTCAATAGTATCTCCAGGAAGAGGTACCCAACCTAATCCATGTACTATAGACTATTGAGGCTACTTACTCGAACTTGATCCTGTTTATGTCTCCACATAAAGTCCAAGTACTCATGATAGTTGATGCGCACTTTTAGTGTTAACCGCAAGTGTACGGGTCAAGTTATAATATAAAACGGTTAAGTCCGAGTATCGTTCCACTGGAGATCCAATTGGGAAGGTTCAAGTTACTTAGCTATTCTAGAATTGAATCAATTTTATTTGAGGATCGAAATTCAATTTTATGAGTTAGGGAAAAATAAAAATCAAGCAAAGAAAGTATCAAAGGGAGAATTGCAAAAGTCAAAGAGAGTTCTAGGGCTTCGAATCCTTGTTTATTTCATCATGCAAAATTATAGATTTCATGGATTTTATTGTAATTCTTATGCCTAAGTCTAGAAACTTAATTCCAAGTTATCTTCTCTCAAGGACAACTCTTTCTCATGCAACTTGATTGATTGTTAATCTCTTAAAACCAATACACAATTACATGGCATTAAAACTAGTCTTTAGCAACTTTCATTGGCAACCTAACTACTCTCGTGATAGATTAACAACGATTCATTGTTATAGGTCAAATTAAACATATAATTTCTCAATCATACATCTAACCTAGCATGTGAAGATGGTCAATCCTCACGAATTAAACACAATAACAATGAAAAGCATAATTTATTTAAACAAAACCATGAGTCTACAAAATTAACATGAATTCACAAACAATTCATCAAAACCCTAAAACTAAAGAGTTTAGCCACTCATAGCTTGAAGCAACATGTTTGAGCAAAAATAATCAAAGGAAGAGTGTAAAGAATAGGGAAACTCTACTGAAAAGAGGTTCTTGATTGAGGCAGCACTGTCACGAACTCCTTGGCTCTCACGTCAGACTTCGAAAGGCACCAAGACTATCTCGAATTCTTTTCCTCTTCCTTGCGGCTAACTCACTCTTTGAACTCGCGCTTAATTCTCACCTTTTTGGATCTTTCTTTCAGTCTGCAACTTTCTTGCTTTGATATTTTCCCTCCCCTTTGGACTACTGAAAACCCTCAAATTTATAGAGTTTGGCTGCCAAAAATTTAACCTAAAATACAAAATTTTCGTTTAAGTAACGCTAGCGCCGCGACGCTAGGGTTGCGACTAAAAATAAGTTGCTCTCGGGTTTTAGCGCCGCGGCAGCGCCGTCTTAGCGTCGCGACGCTGTCATGCGTTCACCAAGGATGCATCGAGGCAGCGCCATCTCGACGCCGCGATGCTACTCTGCGTCCATGCTGATGCGTTTATACTTCAGCGCCGCGGCAGCGCTGCCTTAGCGCCACGTCGCTATTATGCGTCCAGACTGTTGCGTTTATGCTTCAACGCCACGGCAGCGCCGTCTCAGCGCCATGATGCGTTCAACAAGGATGCGTTTATGCTTCAGCGCCGCGGCAGCGCCGTCTCAGCGGCGCATCGCTACCCCAAAATTTGTTCTTTTGAGTTTTTCAGCTCTTTTTCGCCGTATTCTTGCTCGGTTTTGATCTTTTAGTTGTTTCTTCTAATTTTCCTCGTTTTAACCTAAAAATCACTAGCAAACAAGTGAAATCTAATATAAAACTCCCTTAATTTGAGAGAATATAAAGCACTTTTCAAGTGCTTATCAATAGTAGCCAAGGGTTCGTAGTTTAATTGGATTTAGAGTTGATTAATTCACTTGAATAACTTCATATGTACTAAAAATTACCTATTTACAAAAACTACGAGTTTTAGGACATACAACCCAACAATTGTAACATACAAAACCGAGGCTATGCGTTGCTGAAGACAAGTACAGAAGGTATGCGTTGATTAGATTATTATATAAAGATGAAGTGGAGTTTAAGTTGGTGGTATATATATATAAGTGGACCGAGAATTCAATTGTTTTGATCACATTTCAGAGCTCGAGTTGATTCCATTTCGAAGCTAAACAACGGAGGGAGGTAGAAGAAGGTGTTCATGTTGGTTTGGAGTGGAATTCTCGTCGTTTTCGTGAAGGAAACTTGAGTTGGAACGGAGAACTCAGCTGGTGGTATTTAATCAGAGTAACATTCAGTTTTGGGGGAAGAACGAACTGAGGTAGCGGTGGTTAGGGTCGAAATTCTGAGGTTAGTAAGGTTAACTCGATTTTTAGCAATTTTCATGAAGGGTACTTGTGCTGAATTTGAGTAAATGTGTGTTAAACTCCAGGTAGAAGAGATCAAAGCTAAATTGCAGGATGATTAGGAGCGATTCGGAGTTGTTAAAGGATATATCTTAAACGGAGAAGATGTTCTTTATGAGACTTTGAGGTAAGATGAAGGACTTATGTCTTTATAAGTTTGTAGAAGAAGTAAGTTCTGAATTTGGCCAGAATGCGATGTTTAGCAGGTTAAAGAAAGAAGAAGAAAGGAAGAAGAAAAACGGTTCTGCTGCGGCAGTAGTATCGCTGAGAAAGCGGGAGACTGGGCAGCGAAGCAAGTGTCGCTGGTAACGCAAGAGGGGCTTTGCGTCTCACAATTCTCGCTGAAGTCTCGCTGGGTGTCGCTCCTCAGGTAATCTCGCTAGTTCTGTTCATTTCGGTATCGCTAGTGCAGTGTTCTGTAGTGTGGATTCGCTGGTAATTTCGCCAGGAAATGTGGAGTAACGTTATTTATGAGTGTCTTGAGGAAAAGATAGTTTGGAGATGAAACAAGCATAGGGTTTAATTATGTATATTTAATGAGTATAAAGAAAAGGAAGTCTAAGGAAAACTTAACGTGAAAAATTTGTATTTTCAGGCCAGAAAGAGCTCGGGAAGGCATATAATCCACTTAGAGCCGAGACAAGTTGTGAGTGACTTCCTACTATATCTAGTGGTTACTTTTAGCATAATTATTTGGCAATCGATGAGTAGAAAGTTATAGTACGGTGTAGCATTTGAGGTAATTATGTTATGTTGATAAGTTTAAAGGAAACTAGATATACTATCTAAATGTAATCATGGCTGAGGGACTTTGTGTGAAGGCCTAAGTGAAAATGTAATATGATACTCAGTGCTGAGGGACCTGTGTGAAGGCACTTGAGTAGTTAGGTGGGATGGATTTCAGAGCTGAGGGACCCTGAGTGAAGGCATGTGGAAATCCATCATATGTTAGCTCGTGCTGAGGGACCATGAGTGAAGGCACTTGAGCGGTGATTTGGTTGGTTACCAGTGCTGAGGGACCTCGTGTGAAGGCACATGGTAATATTGACATAGTTAAACTCAGTGTTGAGGGACGAAATGTGAAGGCACTCGAGAGTTTGTAATGCCGAGGAACATAATGTTAAGGCATTTGTATGTGATTAGAAATGAGAATTTTACTGGAGAGTGAATGCGTTGAGTTTTGCTTCGTCATAGCAAGGGTTAGATTGTTGCCATGATATTGTATGGATGTTGATACTGATTGTGATCCATAGCATAAGAGGTTTAGAGATTTCTGATATACGATTTGTGGTGGTTACTATGGTTTACATTAGCTTATGAATGTCAGTAATATTTGAATGAACTTAGTCACTCACTGGGCTTTAGGCTCACTCAATTTGTTTGTTTGATTGTTGTTTCAGGTAGCGAGCGTGTCCGGGACGCCTAGCCTACAGAAGTTTCTCGTCTGGGCCTACTTCGGAGCAGACCTCTGGGATAGTTGTAAATACTCAGTTTATGTCTATGTTTTGTGATGTACATGTTCCATGGGAATGTTGGGAGGATTGTTTTGTATTACATATATATAGAACACTTGTTGATAGGTTGTTATATTGTCGCATGGCTTAATAGTAAAGGTGCTTTTATTTGAGATTAAGCTGGCATTTAGTTGAATATTGAATATCTGTATATGATTTATGCTTTAGAGATGGACTAGGGAGTGTGCGATTTCACACTCACTCCTAGGGATACAGAGTATCTGGGAGGGGGTGTGACAGAAATTGAGTACAAGGACTCAATTCTTCTCTCTTTCATTTGCCAACAAGGAAATTTTGTTCAACACTCATGTCCTCACAACTCTCAATAAAATGGTGGAGCATCGTCATATTTTGGATTCTATTCATGCTCAACTTCTCTTTTTTTCTTGTCACGAGAAGTTTTTGGGTAAAGCTGCTCTCACTTTTGTTTATGTCATCAACCGTCTTCCTTCCTCAATCCTTCAAAACATCTCCCCTTTTGAACGTCTCTATGGTACTTCTTCTTACTTTCACCTCAAAGTTTTTGGTTATGCCTGTTTTTTTCGTTTACATCCTCATGAGCATACCAAACCTAAATCTCGTGCATGTTTATGTTGTTTCCTTGGTTATGGAACTAAACATAAAGGTTTTTGATGTTGGAATCCTATCTCTAAAAGATTACTGATCGACCAACTGATAGCACCCAAAATGTACTATCTTCCTTGGTCCAAATTGTGCTAGGTCTAAGTTAGTTAACGTTTATTCTAGTGTTTAGATAGGTTATCGAGCATAAGGAGTCCTTAGGATGGTTTGGATGCAATCCAGACTTAAACGGAGCACTTAGCAAGAAAAAAAGGAGCAAAACGAGGGAAGCATTACATTGGTGAAGCGCCTTAGCTCGATCTGGAAGTTGATGGGATGCCAACACCATGCGACGCTCTGATTTCTCTAGACTGAGGGTATGAGTGTCATGATGCAACGCAACGCAACGCATTTTATACATATTGTTTGTCATTCTTAGGGCAAAATATCTCTCTTCTTCTTCCTCATTCTTTCCCATTAACCTCAGCCTTGTACTCTTTGAACTCTTTGAACCCTCCTTGTGCTTTGACATTCAAAAGACTGCAAAGGTCTATGTGTACGAGCTCTAAGGGTTTTTTGGCTCTAAGACCTTTTCCACTAAAAGATCTTTTGGTCATCTTACCTTCAAGACAAGACTTACATGGAGATAAAGAGTTATCTTCTAACTAATTTAAAAGTCCTCTTTTACCAATCTCCCAATCCTGTTGAGATTAATGTGGCCAAGTCTTAAATGCCAAAGATAGACGTTTGAAGAAACTTTTTGCCTTTTATTTTGTGTATTAGCTGTTCGAAACATCTCTATATTTAAAATAGCTTTTACTTTGGTAGGTTTTAACTTATATAAGTTGTTTTCTAATGTTGCAGAATAAATATTGATACCTCTTTTACTAATGAACGCTTCATTAACTTCAAAAGATACTTTATATACATGTTCTAACAAACATGAGATAGATATTAAATTCCTACTATACTTAGGAACAAAAAGTACATTTTCAAGTAAAATGTATCTATCTCCGAAAAACAACTTCATATCTCTCATTGCTTTGGCCAAGATGATCTCCTCCAACCCTGAGAGTTATCTCGCCATCTTTAAGTTGTTTCCAGGCACTAGTTTTCTAAGAATAAGATCAAACATGATTAGTGAGTCCTAAATCAAGTATCCAGGTAGAATTATCATTCTCCACTAAACATGTTTCAACAACTAGTAAATCACATTTACTTTGTTTTTCTTTATTAGCTTGTCTCTTGGCAAGAAACTTCGGGCAGTTTCTTTCCCAAAGCCTATCCTCGTTGCAGTGGAAACATTTTCCTGTATCTGTAACTCTTTTCTTGCAATTGAGACTTGCAAGAGGAGTTTTCTCTTCTTCTTCATATTTTTCCTATATCTGTAACATTTTGGCTGCTACTAAGCTAGGAATTGGAGGACATTCTTCTATTAAAACAAACCTAAGATCATCCATTACTATTATAGTGTTCAGATTTGATTTCTAAGTACTGAAATTATCCCGGTTAAATTTCTTAGAATCAAGTAATTGAATGAACAAAATTGACATCGTTGGAAAAACAAAATTTTCAATTTAGTGATTTGCTATAAAAGAGTAATCCAATCAATTTTATCAACTAATAATATACCCATAGATTATTTCTTTTCCAGGAACTTATCTAACAGTAGTTCATCATCTGTTGATGTTGCTGCCTCCTCCTCTAATGACCCTTCTCCTCTTAGGTTTCCAATCAATAACATTTTAGATTTACTAGAAAAGGTAATTGCCTCAAATTCCTTTGCCCTTGCGGACAAATCAGGTAATTCTTGGCCTTCTTGATTCTACTTGTTGTAATCATATGACCTATGATATTTCACTGATGACTTCCCCACTCTTGCTCCATCTCTGCCCTTCTTAATTCTATGTTTGCATGTCTATTTCCAATATCAGCATTGTTGTCAGCCAAACATTAAATCTTCCAAATCATGTTCCCAATCTAAATTTTAATCTTGCATGGGTTGGTCAATTATGTGATCTTGGTTTAACTGTTTGTTTTTCTCCTTGTGGTTATTAGGTTCAAGATCTGCAAACGGAACAAATAATTGGTACATGACGCAAGGTTGGATGATTATTTGAGTTAACTTCTCTTCAGCTCCTATTTTCTCAATCTATCTCTATGCCTATCACTGAGTCTACTATATATCAATGGCACCTCTATCTCGGTCATGCTTCCTCTTGGAAACTTCACAAGTTAGTTTCTACTAACAATTTAAATAATATTTCAAAATTTTCTCCCTTTTACAATTTAAATTGTAAACTTACGAAACAACTTGGTTTATCTTTTCTCCATTCATCCTCTTCTTGTGATATACCTTTTGACGTAATTCATTCTGATATTTGGGGTCCTACTCCCACTCCCACTGTCAATGGCTATCGATACTTCGTCTTATTCATTTATGATTATTTTCTCTTTACTTGGATATAGTTTTAAAAAAGTCGTTCTACCTCATCTCAAATCAAAGTCCTTTGTAACAAATATTGAAATTGAGTACAAGGACTCAATTCTTCTCTCTTTCATTAGCCAACAAGGCAATTTTGTTCAACACTCATGTCCTCACACCTCTCAATAAAATTGTAGAGCATCGTGATATTTTGGATTCTGTTCATGCTCAACTTCTCTTTGTTTCTTGTCACGAGAAGTTTTTAGATGAAGCTGCTCTCACTTTTGTTTATGTTATCAACCGTCTTCCTTCCTCAATCCTTCAAAACATCTCCCCTTTCAAACGTCTCTATGGTACTCCTCCTTCTTACTCTCATCTCAAAGTTTCTGGTTGTACTTGTTTTGTTCATTTACATCCTCATGAGCATACCAAACCTGAACCTCGTGCTTGTTTATGTTCTTTCCTTGGCTATGGAACGAACATAAAGGTTTTCGCTGTTGGGATCCTATCTTTAAACGATTACTGATCGACCAACTGATAGCACCCAAAATGTACTATCTTCCTTGGTCCAAATCGTGCTAGGTCTAAGTTATTTAACATTTATTCTAGTGTTTAGATAGGTTATTGAGCATAAGAAGTTCTCCGGGCGGTTTGGATGCAATCCAGACTTAAATGGAGCACTTAGCAAGCAAAAAGGAGCAAAACGAAGGAAGCATTACATTGGTGAAACGCCTTAGCGCGATCCCGATGTTGACGGGATGCCAGCAACTTGCGACGCTCTGATTTCTCTAGCCCGAGGGTATGAGCGGAGTGATGCAACGCAACACATTTTATACATATTGTTTGTCATTCTTACGGCAAAATATCTCTCTTCTTCTTCCTCATTCTTTCCCATTAAGCTCCCAACCGATTTTCCCCATTTCTTACTCTTCTACTTGTATTTTCTCCATTTTTCTCTATGTAATCATTAGAGACATGTTGGATTTTATCTTCTCCATCATCATCATGGTATGGTAAGACCTAGGTTTCTAGTTTAGAGGATTGGCATTGTATTTTGGGAGTTCATCTTAATGTAATTCATATTCTTGTCTATGAATTTCTTTTCTAATTTACAAAATATGATGGATAAAGTACCTTAAAAAAATAGAAAGAACTTGGAACTCTAAAAAGAAAATTGTAATTGAACACGTTAATTACGATGTCTCACCATAAAACTTTCTTAACATAGTCCAACAACACACAAAACCAACAACACAAAGAACAGTAAGTGATAGCAGAAGAAGAAAGTAAGTTATCCAGCTAGAAGTGCCCTTATTATGGCTTTAAAGCTTTGAGCTTCATGAACTATTAAATGGCCAGCATTAGGAACCTCATGATACTGAATCCATGGAAGTTTCTGTGCTATAAAACGATTAAATTCGATAGGGATGACACGGTCTGCACTGCCTTGCCACATATGAACACACCCCTTATTCTCAGTGAATGGATTGGTCAATTCGAGAGGATCAAACTCCCATTTTCCAAAAGCAACCAACATGTCTCGATGAAGACATTCATATTCACCTTGTTGCCTTATTTTTTCCTGCAGCAAAAATTTAAGAAGAGAGAGAAATTTTACATGAAGTTTGGCATAAAAATGAACTAAATCAAATGTTATTTCAAACATGATTATTATATCATTAATGTTGTGATGTTTTCTAATTATGAGAAAGTGATTTTAGAAACATACACAAAATCATGTAGGAGTATGTGATGTCAGGAGTGAAGTTGTGAATTCTCCAGAGTTACGTAATTGACATAAAATTAATATTCTTTTAATCGTGGAGCGCACAAACTCTTTGAGCTAAATGAAGAGTGAAGTTCATAATTCTCTACTCCCTACTTCTCTGGTTAATTACTTAAAAAGTGATTTCTCATTAATTTTTGTCATGTGATTGTGAGTTATTTTCTTTAGAAAGACTATTGTTTTATATTAAAAAAAAAAAAAAAAAAAAAAAACTTCTCCTATTTTATTTTGTTTTGTCCTAAACTTTTTAGGAAAAAAAATGTAATTTTCTTTTTAAATGTTTTTGTACATTGTTACCTCTCAAAGTTTACTAATCTCTTCCTAATTTTCCCTTACCTTTAATTTTATTCTATTTTTTAAATATAATTTTCTGTCTCTCCATTTGTTTTCAAATCTCTCGAGTTTTTTTCTCTCTAATTTTTTCTCTCTTTAATTTTTTCTTCTCTAGCTTTTTGCCTCTATTTTTTTTCCTTTTTCTCTTAAACATTTTGCTTTTGTAATTATTTTTTTTTCCTCACTCTTAAGTTTTTCACTTCTCTTTAAAGTTATTCTCTGTAGATTTTTGTCATTCTCCCCAAAGAAAAATTATCTTCTTTAATTATATCTCTATAACTTTATTTGTCTATTTTTGAATTTTACTACTCTATTAAATTTCTCTCTAAGTTACATTTTTTTTTCTCTATGAAAATTCTCTATAACTTTCAATTTTTTTCTCTCTTAAAACTTTTATTTTTCAAGAGGTAATTTTTTTCTACCACCCCCTTTTTCTTTTTTCATTCTTAAGGGTAATACTTTTTTAGGACATTGATAATTCTAAAATTTTTATAAAACTAATTATAATTATAATTATTGAAGAATTTAGGTTTTTAGTTTTTAAAAACTAAGCGTATAAACTACATTTCTTGTTTTATCATGTACTTTTTACCAATATTTTCAATAATTAAACCAAAATTTGAAAACTAAAAAATTAGTTTTTGTTTTTGAATCTTGGATAAAAATCCAACTCTTTTACTTAAGAAATATGCAAACAATTAAAAAAATTACGAGAAAATAGACTTAGTTTTCAAGAACCAAAAAACCAAAAATCTAAATGGTTACCAAATGAGACCTAAATAATTTAGCTCAAAACAGTTATTTTAAAAAGTCAATCCCAAACATAGTCATTGAAAATCGGTTTTGATTGTACAAAATCACTTTTAACAATATAGAATCAAACATTAAAACAATTGAATGAAAACACTTTTTTAATAAACCAATTTTGCTAAAATAACCAGTTTTGAAAACACTCCCAATCATTGCGAGAGAGCATTTGACGAAATCACTTTACATTTACCTTGGAGGCACCAACCAAACAAGATCTTAGCTAAGCTATATAATCATCTAAATGCTCTAGACAACACCAAACTAAACCAAATCACTGCAAAGTAATTAACTACTTCATCCGCTATATGAAGTTTTAAAATACTTTTAAGTGTGTTTAGAATTTTAATTTTAATTTATGTATTTTGTACCATGCAACCAAAACACCACTAACCTTAATTACGTGAATGTAATTTTTTATCACTATTTCGAAAAGTCATACCAAACTCACACTTAAATATATAAAATAAAGAATGCAATGAATACATTTTTCCTTAAAAAATTGTAAAATTTATTTGGAAGAAGAATTACCAGAGCAATAGTTGGGCAGTCCAATATCTCCTTTAATAACTCTAAATCTGAATCAGTGAACAAAACTTCAACCGCTAGTGATCGGAACAATTTCTGTTTGGTCCACCAATAGTATAACCATGGTGTGTAATGTGCAATTCCAAATGTATATTGAAAAGATCGAGGAAGCTCCCTAAAAGATTGTGTTGATAAAGCTGACGGGATGGAAGGCCACCAATAATTCACAAAAGGAACTACCAAGGAAGCTCCTAGGAGCCTGCAAATGAATTAGCTCGATTTAAGGTTCAATTAAAGTGATAAAAAAATAAAAAAATAAAAATTAATAATGTTGCAGAGAAACTAAAATAATGCCTGTGTGGAATGTATTTTAGACAACCCCAAATAGGGTATGCTCCCAATGAACATCCAATTACATAAAATTTGCTTCCAAGCTCCAATTTGTCTGCTAATTCTTGAATGTCAAATGCTTCTGTTTTTACTGAGCGTGATGGATATGGATCACTGTCTCCATAACCAGCTCTGTCATATAATACTATATATGCTTGAAAATCCTCCATAAATTTCTGTAATCGTTAATTCATAAATCGATAAATAAAGAAAACAAAAAACGTAAAGAGTAGAGAATCGACACATAGATTTACATGGTTCACTACCAGTATGTTAGCTACGTCTACATGCAGAGGGAGAAAACAGTTTATTATTGAAGAGAAAATATCATATTATAGATTTAGAGACTCAAGTAAAGTTAGAGAGTTTATGTAGCACACTCCTCTAAACCCTTAAGCCAAAATTGTAAATAAAATAAATATATATACAACTTAGATTTTGGTGGCCCGAATACTAAATTTCCGACATTCTAATATGAACATTATTTAAAATACACCCCTTTTTTTCAGTTTATCACATAGTCAAAGTTAACATTAATGAACACTTATGATTTATTATTTATGTTAGATCACATGGTCTTGTTTCTATTCTTGAATTTTCTATGCCACCAAATTTCCGAATGAATAAACTTTCAAAATTGTTAGAAAAAAAATACATTGATAAGTGTAAGAGAAGAAAGAATAAGAGTGTGATACTTGAGAAACAGATAAGTGCATATGTTTGGAAGCATTATAGCCATGTGAAATAATGATCTTGTATTTAGCCTTTTCCTTAGGAACTCCAAATTCTTTGTAGGCCAAATGTCTGCCATCGTTGAGCTTCACTCTAGGTGAAGTTACCGGAGGCCCATTTGGTGTTCCACATATTTTTGGAGTTGGAGGTTTGAGTGATACATAAACCCATCCAACAATTCCCACTGCAAATGCTACTCCTATTATTGCTATTACAATCATTCCCTGAAAAACAAAATATATATATATTTGTTATATCTTATTTTGTAACTATTTAACCTTTAGATTTTTAAAACTGTGTTGGCTTTATTCTTCGAAATCTTTTTCAAAGAGTTATTGTTTTTTAGATTTTGTTTGGTAATCATTTAGTTTTAAATTTTTTAAAACATAGTTAAAATGTAGATAACAAACAATGAAAGTTATAATTGGAAGGAGTGTTTATAGACTTAATTTTAAAAAAAAAGAAATTAAAATCCCGTTTGGTAACCATTTGGTTTTTTATTTTTAGTTTTTGAAAATTAAGTCTATAAACACTCATTCCAACTCTAAGTTTCTTGTTTTGATATCTATTTTTTACCCACGTTTTAAAAAATCAAGTCAATTTTTGAAAACTAAAAAAAGTAATTTTTGAAAACTTGTTTTTGTATTTGGAATTTAGCCAAGAATTCAACTATTTTACGTAAAATTGATACAAACCATCATAAGAAAATGAGAGAAAATATACTTAACTTTTCAAAAACCAAAAACAAAAAACGAAATGGTTACCAAAAGAAGCCTAAATATTACCAAATGGGATCTTAATTTTTTATTTTTAAAATTTAGCTTGAATTTAAAAACACACCTTAAAAAATACATAACAAAACATAAAAAAAACTTATGAGTAAAAAATAGTATTTATAAGTATAATTTTTGAAAACCAAACAATTACCACAACTTTAAAGTTTAGCGAACTCTGCAAACCACTCATCCCACAATTTCTACTTTTATGTCAAAATTAATCGTTAGTCTAAATTGAAGCCTAATATCAATCAGATGGGTTACCGACCTTAAACTTTTAATAAGACCATTTCATTTGAAAAATATGATTTTTGTACATAGAAAAAGAAACTAAAAAGTATTCAAAAGAAACGAAAAAAATTAGATTTGAATACTTAGAGTTTCCGAAAGGTTAAAGAAAAAAAAAAAAAAAAAGAAAGAAAGAAAGAGAAAGACAATCCAAGAGAAATTGAGGAGCATCTCCCCTTCTAACTATATCTCAATACTTTTATTCCGTTTTACCATTTCAACTTTTATGAACTCTAGATATACCCTCCATTTAATATCTATACCTTACCAATTAAGAGCCATTTCCATGGATTAATCCTCAAACAACCCACAATGTTATTAATGAATGTTTATCATGGTCTTAAATACATAGTCGATGTAAGGTTAAAAACTTTTGGTTCCTGAACTTTAATAACAGTAACGATTTGGTCTCTGAACTTTCAAAAGTAACGATTTAGTCCCTGAACTTATTAATTGGTACTAATTTGGTCCTTCATTAAAAATTCTATTAGTTTGCACACAGAATTATGAGATGGCACCTTTTGTCATCCTACCTGGAAAAAAATAAATGCCACAATGTATTAGAGAAAAGTACGAGATGGCGCCTTCCTAATTTTCCTTCTTCGACTTCTCTCTTGTTTTTTTCTTTTCTTCTTCTTGTCCTGCATCTTCTTCATCTCCGACTTCTTCTCTAGCTTCTTCTTCTTCTGTGACACGAAGAGTCAAAACTCCGATGCGACTAACTCTAGTGAGAGAGACCAAGACCTAGAGAGAGAAAGAGCGAGAGCTAGAGAGAGCGAGAGTGAGAGCGAGAGCGAGAGAGATAGAGGATGTTTATGATAAAATGGCATGTGTGCTTTCGCTCTCGCTTCCTTTAGTTACTCACAATCACTCTATCTCTCTCGCTCTCTCTCACAATCTCGCTCTCGCTCTCGCTCTCTCTCGCTCACCGGAGTTGGTCGCTTCAGAGTTTTTGACTTTTCGTGCCGGAGAAGAAGAAGAAGATGCACGAGAAGAAGATGAAAAGAAAAAAAAGAAAAAAGAGACGAGTCAAAGAAGAAAAATGAGGAAGATGTCATCTCATATTTTTCTCTAATACATCGTGGCTTTTATTTTTTACAGGTATGATAACAAAAGGCGTCATCTCATAATTTTGTCTGCAAACTAACACAATGTTTAACAAGGGGACCAAATTGATACCGATTAATAAGTTTAAGGACTAAATCATTTTGAAAGTTCAAGGACCAAATCGTTACTTTTACAAGTTTAAAGATCAATAGTGATTTTTAACCATCGATCTAATTACTATTATTATTAAGCTGATAACTATTAAACTTCTATGTTTGATTTATAAATACAAAATATTGTAATCAAACTGTTGAAATCCAACTTTAAACAAATGAAAGAAGTTATTGCAAGGAAATCAATGTAAAAAAAATCTCGAAAAATATGTAGAATATCAAGTAGTTGATAATAAATATAGCAATCGAGCAAAGATTATTAGAAAGGATTAAACATAGGAAAAGAATATGAATATAGCATATGAAAAACTACACAAATTCGTAAAACAACACAAATAATAATCAAAACCAAGAAGGACTAAAAAATTATTAGAAAAAAAATTTGATAATGAAAGAGGGAGGAAGATTGAAAAATAAAAGAACATAAAATGATTGAAACGCACCAGAGTAATGAGGAGCGGCTAAGGGCTGAGTTGTTCTTTGTGTTGTGGAGTGAGATTGGATTAGTTGGGTTCATATATGGTCTTGCATGGCATAACGCATATCATATTCTTAATTAAATTTCATCATGAAATAAAACGTAAATTCTTCCATCGCCTGGGAAAAGGGAACAAATTAATTTTTTTCGAATCATAAAATTTAGTGCTTTTTCAAACAAAAACTGGTACGAACATCAACTAATAGCAAATCGCTCCAATCTGAAAAGTATTCTGAGATGTGACACTTTTAAGGAAAAATGCTGAGAGAGTGAGTGAGAATGTTTGTGATAAAATGACATGTTTACTTTCACTCTTGCTCTCACTTCCTCATTCACAATCACTCTATCTCTCGCTCTCCTTCACTTTCACAGTCGAGGGCTGGAGTTGGTCGCATCATAATTTTTTACTCTTTGTGTCGGAGAACAAGTAGAAGTTAGAGAAGAAGTCGGAGAAGAAGAAGATGCAGGAGAAGATGATGAAAAGAAAAAAATAACAGAGAGGAGGCAAAGAAGGAAAAGGAGGAAGGCGTCATCTCATACTATTCTCTAATACATCGTGGTTTTTTTTTTTTTTTTTTTTTTTTTTTATAGGTAGGATGACAAAAGGCGCCATTTCATAATTCTGTCTGCAAACTAACAAAATTTTTAATAGAGGGACCAAATTTGTACAAATTAATAAGTTCAGGGACTAAATCGTTACTTTTGAAAGTTCAAGGAACAACTCGTTACTTTTACAAAAGTTCAGGGACCAATAGTGATTTTTAATCGCCGATGTAATTACTATTATAAGCTGATAACTATTAAAATTCTATGTTAGGATTAATAAATTTAAAATATTGTAATCTTACACTCTTGAAATCCAACTTTGAACAAATGAAAGAAGTTATTGCAAAGAGATCACAGCGTAAAGAAAATCTTGAAAAATATGCAGAATATCAAGTAGTTGATAATAAATATAGCAATCGAGTGAAGATTATTAGAAAGTATTAAATCGTTCATCTAGAGATATGTGAATGAGGGTGTCCTATGCAATGAGTTTGCATAAGACTGGACCAAGAAATAATCTTGTTTACTTTTATATAACACCGTTTATTATTAAAATTAATTATTTCAACCTGATGACCTAGGTAACTCAATCTTAATCCTGAGCTAACTATGAACTCTTGTTTGTTTGAGATTATCCTTTAATCTGCATGGGTGAGAGTGGCCAGTTTCGCCGACTCAATATGCCCCCCATTTTAGGGATTAGATCAAACAGATAGCTGGGGACATAGTCCTACAGGATGGAATTCACTCCTACCTTATTAAAGGATAGTAGATAAGTTATTTCCTTAAGTACTGAATCCAGGTCTTGAATAAGGGGCCCCACCCTCTCATTGGCCCAAGAAGGACTCAATTTGTTGGTTGGACCACAAACCAATTGTTCATTAGAGAATTAGTGGGATTTAAGGAACCAATTGTTCATTAGAGGATCAGTGGGACTTAAGGAACAAGAAGTAATTACAGGGGTAAAATGGTATTTTAACCCAACTGTAATTACGAACAACTTGTGAAGGATCGACTTACTAATTATGGTTATATCAAATGGACAAAAATATATCTACAGTGAGGAGAGTGCAACTACTAGGCTTTAATCGAGTGACCTAGTAGTTAACGAATGTTAATTAACTTAAAGAGTTTAGTCAGTTATTTTCGAATCGTTGGAGCTCATGATCTGTAGGTTCATTAGGTCCCCTTGTTAGCTTGTAGACTAAACCTTAGAACAGTATGTTGAGACAATTTGAAGTGTTCAAATTTAGAAGAAGGAGCCTTTTACTGTTTGATTCGTTTAATTGTGAATTAGAAAAATTGGGTTTTTAATAATATTTAAATATGATTTAAATATTATACCAATTTTTAGTAAAATTTAAATACATTTTTAATTTCCAATTACATCAATTTAAAGAAAAAACATGCTTAGATAAATTGAGATACAAAGGAAGTAACACTTACTGGCGGTAGCTCAAAATTTATCCTTGAGGATCTCCAAAATCTGATAACAAACTGTTCTTAGACCACTACTAGAGTTTCCTTGTTATTCTAGGCCTTCGAACAGATAGTGGGATACGAAAAGAGTAGAAAATTTGGAGCAAAAGAGTGTAAAACAGAATCTCGGTTTTAAGGTTAAAGAGCTTTCCCGTAAAGTTCTTTTTGAGAAATTACCTAACTTTATTTCAATTTTCCTTTTCCTTATTTAAAGAGGAAACCATGCATATCAAATACACGTGCTGAATGATACCACTAATGTTGAATAAGGTGCTTGAAGGTAGTGAGAATTGCATGTGAAGGAGAGGTCTCCACCTCCTCCTTCACCATGCAACTGAAGGTGACAGAATTTCCTCACATTTCAGGAAATCCCACCAACTCGAATCTCAATTGAGAATTGAGAATTCAATTTTTGATTTCATAAATCAAAATTTCAATTTAATATAATTAATTTAAATAGTAATTAATTAACCGATTAATTAATTATATTAAATTAATATTTAATATTAAATTAATACTTTTCACTTTTCTGAAAATTTCAAACTTGATAAATCTCTATTCACCAGTATAATATTTAAATCGTATTTAAATATTATTAAAAACTCAGTTCATCTTATTCACATTTAAACAAATCAAACCGTAAAATGCTCCTTCTAAATTTGAACACTTCAAATTGTCTTAATATACTGTTCTAAGGTTTAGTTCACGAGCTAACAAGGGGACCTAATGAATCTACAGATCATGAACTCCAACGATTGAAAATTAACCGGCTAAACTCTTTAACCTAGTTAATTAACATTTGTTAACTACTAGGTCACTTCACTAAAGCCCAGTAGCCGCACTCTCCTCATTGTAGATATATTTCTTTCCATTTGATATAACCATAATTAGTAAGTCGATCATTCACAAGTTGTTCGTAACTACAGTTGGGTCAAAATATCGTTTTGCCCTGTAATTACCTCTTGTTCCTAAAGTCCCACTGATCCTCTAATGAACAATTGGTTTGTGGTCCAACCAACAAACTGAGTCCTTCTTAGGCCAATGAGATGGTGGGGCCCCTTGTTCAAGACCTGGATTCAGTACTTAAGGGAATAACTTATCTACTATCCTTTAATAAGGTAGGAAAGAATTCCATCTTGCAGGACTATGTCCTCAGGTATCTGCCTGATCTTATGTCACTTCCCCCGTAGCCCGAGATGAAGTGTGAGGATAGCAGACACTGACCCTCGATGCCTACCGTCGAACCTCTATTCTTCTTATCACAACGTGTGCAACTTAGATATAATAAAACTAATTTCATGATACATGCAAAATTATTATTACAACTTGTTTAACAAATCTGTTTACAGAAAACATGTTTTTAGTTGCTTAATTAAACTGTTGTCTACTGCTAAGTGCACACTATCCTTCAACAGACCTTGACTTCGAACAACAACGAGAACTCGACTGCTACCTGGAAAGAAAAACATAAGAAAATGATGAGCTTTCAAAGAAGCTCAGTGAGTGATTGAATAAACAAGGGTTTAACTAACCCTTTCAGTATTATAATAATAATCATAATACTCATAAAATAAAACAAGCGCAGGTAATTCTATAATTAAATCGAGTTAATACTCAAACCTACCCCGTAAGGTTAATCTCAGAATCGTCTTTTCCTGCTTGCACCTCGGCACAGCAAAAACTTTTGACTGATTTTTCCCGCTAGCCAACCTGACTCAGCTAATCTCATCAAATCTGTGTATTTTACTGTATTCTCCCTATGTTTCCCCTATGTGCACATAGTCCTACCTTCGAGGTTTAGGAACTAGGCCCGTCAACCCCTTAACCATCCCCTCGAGTACTTCTCATAGGCTTAGGAACTAGGTTTCGGTGACCCCCTAAACATTCCACGAATCTTGATCTCTGTCACGATAGTTGATAAGCACTCGAAAAGTGCTTTCTATCCTCTCAAATTAAGGAAGTTTATATTAGATTTCACTTGTTTGCTAGTGGTTTTCAGGTTAAAATGAGGAAAATTAGAATAAAAGACCAAAAGATCAAAACTGAGCAAGAATACAACGAAAAAGAGATGAAAAACTCAAAAAGGAAAAAATTGGAGTAGCGCTAAAATCCGAGAGCAAAAATTTTAGACGCAGCCCTAGCACCGCGATGCTCTTCAACAGCGTCGCAGCGCCATTTCAAAATTTTCAATAGTGCCGCGGCGCTATGGACAAACGTCGTGGCGCCAGTTTGCCATAAATGTAAATTTGATATTTTTGTTAAGTTTTTGGGTGGCCAACTCTACAAATTTGGGAGTTTCCAGCAGCCCTAGAAGAAATCAACCATCAATTTACAGACCAAAAGAAGCACAAGAAGGAGAGAATTGAGTGAGAGTTCATAAAAGAGTTCAAGGAGTGAGTTAGTTGCAAAGAAGAGGAAAATAGTTTGAGATAGTCGTGGTACCATTTGAATTCCAACGTGAGAGCCAAGGAGATCGTGACGGTGCTATCTCAATCAAGAGCCTCTTTTCAGTAGAGTTTCCTTTTCTTTACACTCTTTCTTTGTTTATTTTGCTTAAATAGGTTGCTCCAAGCTATGAGTGGCTAAACTCTTTAGTTTTAGGGTTTTGATGAATTGTTCATGAATTTATGTTGATCTTGTAGACTTTCATGGTTTTGTTGGAATGATTATGCGTTTGATTGTTATTGTGTTTAATTCTTGTGGATTGACCGTCTACACATGTTAGGTTAGATGTATGATTGAGAGATTGTATGTTTAACTTGATCTATAATAATGAATTATTATTAATCTATCACGAGAGTAGTTAGGTTGACAATAAAAGTTGCTAAAGACTATTCGTAATGCCATGTAATTTGTATTGGTTTGAAAAGATTAGTAATCAATCGAGTTGCATGAGAAATGGTTGTTTTTGAGAGAAAATAACTTGGAATTAAGTTTCTAGACTTAGGCATATGAATGACAATAAAATCCATGAAATCTATTATTGCATGATAAAATAAACAAGGATTCATTACCCTAGAACTCTCTTTGACTCTTGTGTTTCTCACTTTGTTACTTTCCTTATTTGGTTCATATTTTCCATAATTAACAACTTCCATTCCAATCCTCAAATAAAATTGATTCAACTCTAGAATAGTTAAGTAACTTAGACCTTCACAATTGGATTTCCAATGGAACGATATTCGGACTTCACCGTCTTATATTATAACTTGACCCGTACACTTGCAGTTAACACTAAAAGTGCGCATCAAGTTTTTGGCGCCTAGTCATCATCAATGCCTTCTCCCAGTACTTCAGCATTGGAAAATATATTCAGGTTGCCCATATGCTTTCTCCACGTCCTTCGGCATTGAGGACCATAGTCTGTCCATCGATGCCTTCGTAATATTCTTTCAACATCGAAATTAGTATATAATATCCAAGAAACTCGATATGCGAATACTATATGTCCAAGTAGCTTGATACATATATTCCATAAAGCCAATAAGCTTGATATATATATATATATTCCATAAATCCAATCAGCTCGATATATATATATATATATATATTCCATAAATCGAATAAGCTTGATAAATATATATTTCATAAATTCAATAAGCTCGATATATATATTAATTATCCTAGCATGCTTACAACATTATGCTAATAAACTCGATAAATTATTCGAGATCTCACCATAGCACGTATAATACAATAATCCATATTCATCAAATAAAACTCATAACCTGCTATTATTTATTCATAAATAATATAATTACATTCTCTCACGAAAAGAAATCAACCACTCACAGTATTTGTAATGGAAATCGACCGGTGCAAGCTTTAAAATTCCCGAGCTCCTCTAATCCCTTGGAATCTCCAAAGAACGTTTCTCCAAACTCCTTTTCCTCTCTCTCTCTCTCCTTCTCTCTTTTCTTTCTCTCTCTCCTTCCTTCTCTCTTTTTCTTTCTTTTCTTTTCTCTCCTCTTTTTTAAGAACTCTCGGTTGCAATGGTGGATGAGACTTTTTGTCACACCCTTTCCCAGGTACCCTCTTACCCTAGGAGAAAGTGTGAGGATAGCAGACACGACCCTCTTACGGCATCCACTGTCAACCTTATACCTTGAACAAACACCTAATAAGTAGATATACAATAATTGAACATCAAACTTTAACCAGTGTTAAGCTATTATAAAAACATTGATTAACATTCAAACTCTTATATTACATAAGTTCACTAACCACCGCCCTTAACCCCTACATGTACAACACAAGTTTAAGATCAACTATTTACAATGCTCTAAATTCACAGACGCTAATGGTGGTAGGCCCAGACGAGTTATTGTGTAGGCTAAGCACCTCAGACTCGCTCGCTACCTGGAAAACAGAAAAACAGGGAGAACATGAGCTAGGTTGCCCAATGAGTGACCTATTTAGTAAAAACCTTTCGTTAACTCAGAAACAATTCAAAACTGTATTCAATTTATAGTAATAAATAAGCAGTGATAAATCGTTTTCATGTCCTGGCTAATCATGCTGAGGTAATGCTATCAAACCATATACGTATCACTTCTGAAAATTCAATACATTTCACACACATTTCCTTAGTTGAGGCGGAGTGAAGCTCAACGCTACTCAACATCGAAAACATCCTTAGTGGGGCGGAGTAATCTCGACACACCCAACGTCAAATATCCTTAGCTGTATGGAGTAATCTCAACACAACAACATCTATCATACATTTATGTGCACATAGATATCAAATCCTAGGTTACCCGAATACCTTCTCAACTCTTTCAGTATCGGGTCCCATATACCAGATTTAGGCCACCCACATGCCTTCTCCTAGTTCTTCAACATTGGGGGTTATCTTTGTACTCAGGTTACCTAACGCATAACGGCTGATGATAAACACTTGAAAAGTGCTTTCTATCCTCTCAAATTAAGGGAGTTTATATTAGATTTCACTTGTTTGCTAGTGGTTTTCAGGTTAAAATGAGGAAAATTAGAAGAAAAGACTAAAAGATCAAAACCGTGCAAGAATACGCCGAAAAAGAGATGAAAAACAAAAAATGGCAAAAATTGGGGCAGCGCCGCGGCGCTAAAACCACAAGAGCAAACTTTTCTAAACGCAGCCCTAACGCCGCGGTGCTCTCCAACAGCGCTGCGGCGCTATAGACCAGCGCCGCAGCGCCAGTTTTCCTTAAATAAAAATTTGTTATTTTTGGTAAGTTTTTGGGTGGCCAACTCTATAAATTTGGGGGTTTCCAGCAGCTCTAATCATCAAATCAAATCAAGGAGGAATCAACCTTCAATTTACAGACCTAAAGAGGCACAAAAAGGAGATAATTGAGTGAGAGTTCATAAAAGAGTTCAAAGAATGAGTTAGTTGCAAGGAAGAGGAAAAGAGTTTGAGATAGTCGTGGTGTCCTTCGAATTCTGACGTGAGAGCCAAGGAGATCGTGACGGTGCTACCTCAATCAAGAGCCTCTTTTCAGTAGAGTTTCCCTTTCTTTACACTCTTTCTTTGTTTATTTTGCTTAAACATGTTGCTTCAAGCTATAAGTGGCTAAACTCTTTAGTTTTAGGGTTTTGATGATTTGTTTATGAATTTATGTTGATTTTGTAGACTTTCATGGTTTTGTTGGAATGATTGTGCTTTTCATTGTTATTGTGTTTAATTCTTGTGGATTGGCCATCCTCACATGTTAGGTTAAATGTATGATTGAGAGATTATATGTTTAACTTGATCTATAACAATGAATTGTTGTTAATCTATCACGAGAGTAGTTAGGTTGACAACAAAAGTTGCTAAAGACTATTCTTAATGCCATGTAATTTTGTATTGGTTTCAAGAGATTAGTAATCAATCGAGTTGCATGAGAAATGGTTGTTTTTTAGAGAAAATAACTTGGAATTAAGTTTATAGACTTAGGCATATGAATTACAATAAAATCCATGAAATCTATAATATTGCATGATGAAATAAACAAGGATTCGTTACCCTAGAACTCTCTTTGACTCTTGTGTTTCTCACTTTAATACTTTCCTTATTTGATTTATATTTTCCATAACTCATAATATTCAATTTCGATCCTCAAATAAAATTGATCCAACTCTAGAATAGCTAAGTAACTTGAACCTTCACAATTGGATCTCTAGTGGAACGATATTCAGACTTCACCGTCTTATATTATAACTTGACCCATACACTTGCGGTTAACACTAAAAGTGTGCATCAACTGACAACCGGGAGAAAAGTCGCAAGTATGAATAGACTATCACCATGCGTTTCCGATGTTAGATGTTAACCAACCCGAACCCTATTTTTATCCATTCATTTAAATCATTAGCTGACTTTGCTGTGTTGCATGCCTTTCCTTCTTCCACATTTTAGTCTAGTGTACATATTACCGCTTTCTTTAGATTAGAAACAAACACCTTTCTCAAATATTTCATGGTTACCACTGCAACGCATATAATCGAATCAACATAATCCCTGTGTTCGACCTCGGAGTCATTGAGAAAACCTACTCCTTTGCTTATACTTGGGTAAAGGATAGGAAAACTTAACAGATCACCAACGCATAGCATTAAGCATAGGTAAGACGCATAGTATGTTCAACGCATAGTGTGTGAAACGCATCATTGTAGCTTAACTTGCACATTGCGTTAGCAAATTCCATTTCACAATTTCATACACAACAAGTTTTTGGCGCCATTGTCGGGGATACTAATGAGTGGGTGGATGACGAATATGGATTCAAAAACTTGTTTTACAGATAGATCTCAAGTTCCCGGCACGGTTCCAAAAACTTGTTGTGTATGTAATTGTGAAATGGAATTGTGCTAACGCAATGTGCAAGTTAAGCTACGATGATGTGTTTCACATACCATGCGTTGAACATACTATGCGTCTTACTTATGCTTAATGCTATGCGTTGGTGATCTGTCAAGTTTTCCTATCCTTTACCCAAGTATAAGCAAAGGAGTAGGTTTTCTCGGTGAGTCCGAGGTCGAACACAGGGATTATGTTGATTCTATATTTAAGTGAATTATATGCATTGCAGAGGTAACCATGAAATATTTGAGAAAGGTGTTTGTTTCTAATCTAAAGAAAGCGGTAATATGTACACTAGACTAAAATGTGGAAGATGGAAAAGCATGCGACACAGCAAAGTCAGCTAATGATTTAAATGAATGGATAAAAATAGGGTTCGGGTTGGTTAACATCTAACATCGGAAACGCATGGTGATAGTCTATTCATACTTGCGACTCTTCTCCTGGTTGTCAGCCGTTATGCGTTATATGTATAACGCATAAGAGAGTGTTAAGTACCAAGATTATTCCTATAGACAGGTAACACTTCTTTGCCTTGTTAATTGAGTTCCACAATCACTTACCCACTCAAGCAGTTTGATTATTACTACTTATATTCATTAGCTAGATGGACATAAGCATCAGATTAAGTTTGAAATTAACAAGATGCAATAGTTACACTATGGTTCTTATTTAGATGCTAACGCAACCCTTAACCCTTGATAGATTAGTTACTCATGGATTCAAAGTAAAAAGCGGAAATTGTAGAGAAATGAGTAGACATGGAAGAAATATAGATTGATGAACGGAATACAACTGTAGATAACTCAATGTCATGACAAAAATCTAAAATCAAGATAGAAAAACAAGATAGAAACCAGGAAAAGGCGTCAATGTCTTGAGTCGTCGGAATGGAAGCGTGAGGTTCTGCTATGAAGTGGTCAGACGGAGGGAAGACTCTTCTCTCTCGAGCGATTCGTCTCCAGTTGTCGTCTAAAGAGAGCTCTGCTGTCACTTAGAAATTCTTCTGAGAATCAACAACCATTTTTCATCTTGTAGAACTGCTCTTTTATGGATGTTGCATTTGCAATTAATGGCAAATCTGCTTGATTGGCGGCGAAATTGATATCATGCATTTATCTCGCCTAATTGCGTAATTCTCGGGTCAATTTAGATCCACCACTTTAGCCATAGATTATGTATGTCAATCTTCCGATAATCTCTCAAGATTCTGATCTGATTTTCCGCTGCTTGCGTTTTTGGTCGTTATGCTTCCATGGGGAATTTTGGCTGATGTCAATGCGTCATAGGTTGCTAACGCATAGTGTTGCGTTGAGAAGTTGTTAACGCATCTACAGGTTGTTCGCGTCCCGTTCAGATCATGCATCCATGAAGAACATATTGCTAACACATAGTCCTGTGTTAAGAAGTCGTCAACGCATCGTTTGCATTCTTGCGGTAAAACATGCGTTTTAGGCTCAAAAAGTGGTAAAATTATTATATTCATAAAAATACAAGAGTAGAATGCATAGGAAGATTTATTAGTAGAATTTAGCATAAACTACCGCATGCTTCTCTATTTAATCTCTATTTTCCTAAGAAAAAGGCTATAATAACTTGTATTTCTACAAGTTATCATTACCCACATGCCTTCTCTGAGTCCTTTAGCATTAGGAATCATTTCTATATCTCGGCTACCCAAATGCCTTCTCCGAGTCATTCAGCATTGGGAGCCTTTTTCAAAAACAATATTCAAAAGCAACATGTTTTGAAAACAACATAATAAATGTTCACGAGTTTAAACATCTCAAACTTCCACAAATTTATTACAACATCCTGCTTCCTTTAAATCAGAGATTAATAAATAGCATGCTTTTCGTAAAAACTCAATAACAAGTAGCATGCTTCAAATAACCCAATTGCAAAACCATAGTATGCATTTACATGAAAATACATGCTTTCTTCAAGCAAGTACTTATCATAGCACATGTAAAACCCGTGAAAACATGAACGTATAAACATGTTTCTAAACATAATTATATATATCATGGAAACTTGTTAAAAGTAAGCAAAATTATTAACAATATGCCTTTTATAAAACTTGTATAATAACTAGCATGGTCTTGAAAGATTTCCGGTGCAAATATAAAGTTCCTTTTTCTTTCTTGCTTTCTTATTTATATATTAAGCATGCGTCGAGTAGGGTTGCCCACCTTCGTTCTGACATACCAACTATGGGTTGCATGGAGGTAGCGAACTACGAGCAAGTGCCCTTCTCGACTAAACTCTTATCTAAGTTCGGTTTCCTCACTAGACATTGGAGTTTGTTATTTATCTATGCGTCGCTGATTACGATTACCCACCTTCATTTTGACACACCAACTATGGGTGCATGGAGGCGGCCAACTACAAACAGGTGTCATTTTCAGCTAAACTCTTAACAAGATAAATATATTAGTCTTGCCAGCGGAGTTTTGCCTTTAAAAGATAATTTTTTTTTTTTTTTTAGACATGTTAGAAATAAGTTCCTCATATTTTTATCTTTGACAGTTCGAACCTCTTCCACCCCCAAACTGTAGAGTAGCAAGGTCCTCATTGCTTAAATTATAAACAAAGATTATGTTGCAAAATTTTGTAAAAGAGGTTTGAATTGGCCGCTTGCATACATGTAAATTAGGTTTGCGTTTCTAAGGAATAGTATGCAGACGCATTGAAAGTAATCTAACTTAAGAGTGTACAAAAAGTGTAAGCATGATTATCCTCATAGTGACTAACTTTTCAACACAAAGATAAAAGTTGGGAGTAATTAAACGTGTACTTAGAATGAATTTACAGCAAGGGACCACGCAAAGAGGTAATTAGAAATTCAATGCGGTGAAAAAAAATTTCATTATATTAATTTCATGTTCCACAACACATACAATTGAAGATGAAGATAAGGCAATAAAAGCTCTAAAGAAGATACAACTCTTAACTACACCCCTAAATTTTTAACCATCTGACTTGTCTTCATCAGGTCTGCGTTTCTGCTCAGGCAGGGTGTTGCGGCATTGGGAAGACAAGCGTCTGTTGTAGGCGTTCAGGAATGTTAGGGGGCGAGACTTCCAGTCGAATCGAGAACAGTTGATGAATATAATTCAGTGTAAAGTGAAACTGCTCCGTCTGCCGGCGTGCTAACATATTCAATGAATGCATCATTGGACGCAAGATCGATTGTTATAGATATGTTTGTGATAACTTGTAGAAATACAAGTTATGATAGCCTTTTTCTTAGATAAATAGAGATTAAATAGAGAAGCATATGGCAGTTTATGTTGATTTTTATTAAGAAATCTTCTTTTGCGTTATACTCTTGTATTTTTATGAAGATAATGATTTTTCTACTTTTTGAGCCTAACACGCATGTTTTAACGCAGGAATGCAAACGATGCGTTGATGACTTCTTAACACAGGACGACGCGTTAGCAATTTGTTCTTCATGGATGCATGATCTGAACGGAACGCGAACAACCTGAAGATGCGTTAACAACTACTCAACGCAAGACTATGCATTAGCAACTCATCAACGCAAGGCGCCGAGAATCAAATCAGAATCTTGAGAGATTGTCGGATGATTGACGAACATGATCTGTGGCTAAAGTGGTGGATCTTAATTGACCCGAGAAGTACGCAATCAGGCGAGATGGACGCATGATATCAATCTCGCCGCATATCAAGCAGATTTGCCATTGATTGCGAACGCATCATGTATAAAAGGGCAGTTCTGCGAGATGAGAAAGTGTTGTTGATTCTCGGAAGAATACCATAAGTGACAGCAGAGTTCTCTCAGACTTCAACCGGAGACGAATAGCTCGAGAGAAAAGAGTCTTCCTTCCGCTGGACCACTTCACAGCAGAACCTCACGCTCCCATCTGGGAGACTCAAGATATTGACACCTTTCCTGTTTTCCATCTTACTTTTTCTATCTTGATTTTAGATTTGTGTCAAGACATTAAGCTTATCTAAAATTGTATTCCGTTTCATTAATATATATCTTCCATGTCTACTCATTTCTCTATACTTTCCGCTTTTTACTTTCAATCCATGAGTAACTAATCTCTCAAGAGTCTAGGGTTGCGTTAGCATCTAACTAAGAACCATAGTGTAACTATTTCATCTTGTCAATTGCAAACTTAATCCGATGCTCATGTCCATCTAGCTAATCGATATAAGTAGTAATAATCAAACTGCTCGAGAGGGTAAGTGATTGTGGAACTCAATTGACAAGGGCCAAGAAGTGTTACCTATCTATAGGAATAACCTTGGTTCTTAACACTCTCCTACGCGTTATAGACATATAACGCATAGCGGCTGACAACCGGGAGAAGAGTCGTAAGTATGAATAGACTACCACCATCCGTTTTCGATGTTAGATGTTAACCAACCCGAACCCTGTCTTTATCCATTCATTCACATCATTAGCTGACTTTGCTGTGTCGCATGCCTTTCCATCTTCCACATTTAGTCTAGTGTACATATTATCGCTTTCTTTAGATTAGAAACAAACACTCTCCCAAATTATTTCTTCGTTACCACTACAACGCATGAAATCCACATAAATATTGAATGAACATAATCCCTGTGTTCGACCTCGGACTCACCAAGAAAACCTACTCCTTTGCTTATACTTGGGTAAAGGATAGGAAAACTTGACAGATCACCAACGCATAGCATTTAAGCATAGTAAGACGCATAGCATGTTCAACGCATGATATGTAAAACGCATCATCGTAGCTTAATCTGCACCTTGCATTTGTAAATTTTCATTTGCACAATTCATACACAACAGTTTGCACTGTCTCCCAGTCGAGGTCGAGTTAGGCTTCTTGCGGTTGAGGTTGCGTTTGTGGTTGAGGACAGTTTGGCTGAGGGTAAGAAGTTAATGGAGTTTCGTCAAACGCAAGGGATGATGGACGCATAGTAGTCGCGCCAAAATCCTCATAGTGTGAGTCATCAACTCTTATTGAGGTGATTGAGGAGGTGGGTTTTGCGGAAGGTTGAGGTTTAGAAAGTTTTGGGCGATGCGTTTTAGGAGAAGGTGGAGTGGCTGAGGGCGATGCGTCTCAGGAGGCGGTGGAGGTGGAGTTGGTTCTCTTCTAGTTGTTGGAATTGGGGGTGAAGAGCTTGAGGTTGGGGAAGGTCTAATGGTGGCATCAGGACTTGCCACAGCCTTGCGTTTTAGTTTGGATGACTTCCCCTTCTTCTGCATTTTCGGCTCTAGAGGCGACACTTTAGGTATCGGAGTGGGTTGATGAGGTCTTTTGGTGGTCTTAGCAGGCTCTGGCAAATGTTGTGATCCCCTTATCAACCGACGCAGAGTCTTATAGGCGATTACGCCACTGACTTCGATCATCTTCTTTGCGTCTAACACTTCTGTTTGTCCTCCGATGTTAGCATTGGCGTATAGGTTCATGATAAGTCTGGGTAAAAAGAGTTGGCCTCTTGGCTTTTTAAACACCCCTCTTATTTGCGCTGCAATTATGCGTCCGACATCAAGGGGGATGCGACGCATAATGCAATAAGCTGCCATCACCCGATCACTTGACACTGTTTTGTCATGCGTCATAGGGATTAGCCACTTCTTCACCAAGTATACCCACAGGTTGGCCTCTGGTTGTAGGCTGTTAGCAGACAACGTTTTAATGCCTATGGGTGAAACGTCCCATTTCGCCCCGGGCTTCGCCAATACTCGGACAACGTCTTCCATTAACTCCGGTGGAGTTGATTCTATAATTTTGTTTTCTTCCGCATCCGAGTTGTCCCTCAATCCATATATTGCGTTTATTTCTCTTGCGTTGAATGGGACTTCATTTTCTTCAACCACCACCAAATCCTCCTCTTTATCAATGTGTTCGTTATAAAAACTGCGGACTAAGTCAGGTTGGACCCAAGAGGTGCTGGAACAGAAGTTTCTTCAGCCGTGGTGGTCGATGATTTCAGTGATATATGGCGGCAATGGAGCTTCTTTAGGGAAAAATCCCACCTCCATCAATAAATTAGGAAGCGCCCTGCGTCTCCCTTTTCCTTCCTTCTTCTTTGGTGACGCATCAGCCACCTTAGCTTTTCCTTTGGCCTTAGCAGGGATTTTATCCACTATTCTCTGTTTGCTCTTGGCCACTTCAGCTGGTGCCTCAGTCACCTTCTCCTTCCCTTTGCATTTCTTTTTGTGAATGCTTGGGAGTTTGGTGATTGACTCCTCTTTTTCTTTCTTCTTCTTTTTCAAGGTGCTAACACCTTGCTCCTCTCTCGCATCCTCCTCGATGCATTCCTTCCTTGTAGGCGAGTGGTGCCTACTTCTCTTCTTCTTTTTCTTCTTACCCTCCTTCTCTTCTTAGGCATTTATTCTTGCAGCCAACTCCTCATCTTCTTCTATTTGCAGCTCTCTCTCAAGCTCCTCAGCTGCTTTTTCTATTCTTTCTTATTTCCTCTTCAAATGCCATTGCGGCTTCGTCTATTTGAGGACTAGGAAGGCCTTGCGTTTCCCAATTTTCTTGAGGCCACACTTCCCTGCGCGCCTCCTTGCTGAACAATGCGTCCTAAGCAATTTTCTCCACTCCTTTTCTGAGGGCCCTAAGCTCTTTCCTCAACTTGGCCCTTTTCATCTTCATCTTCGCTGCCAGCCTATCGAAGGATGTTATCGCAATTGGGGACTCAGGACCGTCTCCTTGCTCTACATTTTTAGGCTCTTCATCCTCGGCAGTTTCTTGTGATACCCTTCTTTTCTTCCTTATCAAGGGTATCACTTCCTCTTCCTCTTCTTTTCCTCTCTTGGCCTCTGTGGCCAACACGACCTTTCTGATAGGTCCTTCATTGGAGTCCAGGGTCATCTCCTCAAGACTGATCGACGCAGGGACTGACCCTTGCGTTTCAGATTACTCGCCTACGACCTTCTTGCTGTAGGCGGCTTCTTCTTCCTTATTTCCCCCATTCTTTTCACCCTCCCGAGTCTCTTTTAACTGACTCTGGACCTCTTTTATCGGCGAGGGTGATTCTCGTCTTGCGTCTGAGACGGTTGTGTCCATTGGGTAACGCAATCCGCTCAGGATCTCGGCTATCCATGCGTCTAGGGAACGTGCAGAGTTCACTTCCCCCTCTTTGACAGTTACTTCTTCTACTTCTTCTTTTCCCATCTCTTCTGTTTCCCTTGTGCTGGGCGGGCGAGATGGGGGCAAAGGCTGGTTGACCTCCCCGTCATCCTCCCAACCCTTTGCTTCCCTTTCCTCTTGAGCAATTCTCTCTAGAATGTCGCCGAATACCTCTCTCTCTTCTCTTTGGCGCACTTCGCTGCTTCCGTACAGTGTGCTGGCTTCATCACGAACCGTTCTAGGTCCTGGTTGCTCGGCCTCGGAGTTTTCCGTGCTTAGCCTTTGGTTTTTGGCATTGAAGTTCGCGGCAGAAAACTCCCTCACATTCTTCATTCTGGGCCTAGAGATACAAGATTTGATTCGGCTTTTGGGTTTTGGAGTAGGTATCGGGTCGATTCGGCTCAAGGGACGGATATTTAGGACTTCTACACAGTCGTCTGTCTCAAGGTCGACTATTGGTGGACGGATTGTGGGTCTGAAGAATGGTCGGAAAACTGGGTTTATAGGCGGTCTTTGGGTAGTAGCCCTGATTCGCGACGCCGAGAAAGTTGGGATAAATGGTGGACTGGGATTTGGAGGTCTTGGGCGGACCGGAGAAGCAAAAGGCCTCACAAGTCCGGTATGTTGGAACAATGGTGGAGAGAAAAATGGAGATCGAGGATTGAGAAATACCTCAGTTGCTGGTTTGGATGAGGAAAAAGATGGAGTCGAGTAGTGGGTATTGTAAGAAGATATTGGGGAAACGTCGTCAGCGAAGTGTTCTTGATTTTGGGAGTATGATTGGCTAGACATAGACAGATATGCAAAGAACACAAATCGCCGGAGGTTTTAGAGGTGAAAGGTTCCAAAAATAGAAAATGGGAAATCGAATTGCGTTTATAAGGGGCTAATTAAGCCGTCAATAATAAATGCAGATACGCTGTAACACCCTATCTCAAAAACCTAGGTATTCAAAATGGCTAGTAAGGATAAAAGGATAAAAGTATGTCGATTAACGGAACTTTCAAAACGGAAGAAAGTTAAGTTTGTGGAATTTTTGAATTATGGCCAAGAAATTCTATGCGTTGAGATGAATGGTATTAGGAAAAGAGTAGATGTCTCATCAAGGGTGAGAATGAAGGACTAAAGGTATAGTTGGGAATGAGTTAAAGTTAGATGTATCTTTGGAAGTCAGGTTGACGCATAGATGGTTAAGCTTTAACGCATAGTATTTAATATTGAGGATTTAAAAAGGAACACAAGAATTAGGAGGAAGAGGAAAACGCATGACTCACACTTAATCTTGGAAATTATTAAGCTATGAGAATGGTTTTGGATGGTGGTAAGCCAAATAGGGTGATGTAACATACGTTGACGAAGTAAGGTTGGTTAGAGCCACCAGATGCGGGAAAAGTACCTTGCGTTGGAAAAGTTAGCATGCGTCGAAGAAATGGCAATTTAAGGAAAGTAATGCATTATGCGTTGAAAGTTTGTTATGTATTGATAAGCTATGCGATGGGTGATAAGCACTTGAAAAGTGCTTTCTATTCTCTCAAATTAAGGGAGTTTATATTAGATTTCACTTGTTTGCTAGTGATTTTCAGGTTAAAACGAGGAAAATTAAAAGAAACGACTAAAAGATCAAAACCGAGCAAGAATACGGCGAAAAAGAGCTGAAAAACTAAAAAGGGCGAATTTTGGGATAGCGCTGCAGCGCTAAAACATAAACGCATCATTTTGGATGCATAGTAGCACCGCGGCGCTGAAACATGAACGCATCGTTCTGGACGCATAGTAGCATCATGGCGCCGAGATGGCGCTGCCTCGACGCATCCTTGTTGAACACATGACAGTGTCGCGGCGCTTGGACGGCGTGGGCCGCGACACTAATGCCCGAGAACAATATTTCTGAACGCATCATAGCGTCGCGGTGCTTGGACGGCGCTGTCGCGGCGCTAAAACCCGAGGGCAACAATTTTGGATGCAGCCCTAGAGCCGTGGCGCTGTAGACCAGCGCCGTGGTGCCAACTTTCCTTAAATGAAAATGTTGTATTTTTGGTAAATTTTTGGGTGGCCAAACTCTATAAATTTGGGGGTTTCCAGCAGCCCAAATCATAAAAAAGAAGATAAAAGAAAATCAAAGCAAAGCAAGGAAGTTATAGATCTAAAGAGGCATAAAAAGGAGAGAATTAAGTAAGAGTTCAAAGAGTGAGTTAGTTGCAAGGAAGAGGAAAAGAGTTCGAGATAGTCTTGGTGCCTTTCCAATTCCTGTGAGAGCCAAGCAGATCGTGATGGTGCTACCTCAATCAAGAGCCTCTTTTCAGTAGAGTTTCCCTTTCTTTACACTCTTTCTTTGTTTATTTTGCTTAACCATGTTGCTTCAAGCTATGAGTGTCACACCCCCTCCCGGATTATCCTCCATAACCCGAGAGAAGATGTGAAGACAACAACCTTGACTCCTCTGTAAGGTTCACTGTCCAACCATTTCCACCAAAGACGGCCCAGACGAGGTTCTTGCGTAGGCAAAGCATCCCGAACTCGCTCGCTACATGGAAAAATTAGAAAAGATGGAAAACGTGAGCTAGAGCCGCGCGAGTGACAAGTTTTGTAAAACGAGCTTTGTTATAAAACAGGCATGTTACATTTGTACACATAAAACAAGGATTCAACATAATAGTTCAACCAAACATATTTTGCACAAATGTATCAATCTCATAAATCCGATTTTCAAATCGTATATAATCGTTTTCCAAAAGGATTTAAACAGTAAACCGTTTGGTTTCTCAATCTTTTCCCTTAGTTGAGGCGGAGCAAGGCTCAACGCTCTCAACGTAGAAAACAACCTTAGTTGGTGGTGGAGCAAGGCTCAACACACCCAATGTCAAAATCATCCCTGGCTCGATGCGGAGCAAACTCGACGCACTAGCCAAATTAACCTCTATGTGCACATAGGAATATGGCGGGTTGCCTAAGTACCTTCTCATGTCCTTCAGTACTGGGTCCCGGGGAAACTCACGTGCCTTCTCATGTCCTTAGCTGAGCCTCCTCTAAAACAGTTTATCAATCAGTTTAAATAAATAGTTCATATGAAACTTTTCCATGAAAAATCAGGTATAACACGATAAACAACATTTCACAACATGCCATTCAGCATCTTATAGAAAACGGATAAAACATGTCTTGTGAACGATGTCATCAAACATCATGCTTTTCAAGAAAACCGTTCATCTCAAAGCTATTTCTCATAAGAAAAACCAAACTAAACATTTTTAATAAATTTCGTTTCAAAAAGAGAAAAGTGTCACTCACAACTTGGTCCTTAGGCCCTGAGCAGATTATATGCCCTTCCGAGCTCTTCTTGGCCTGTAAATACACGTTCCTCACGTTACGCTTCCCTTAAACTTCCTTTACATGATCATTAAATGTGCATACTTAAACTCTAATCATAATTCACCACCGAGACTCCCTTTCTTTTCTAAAATAAACATAATAAGCGAGATTCTATGTCACTAGCGAGATTACCAACGAGATTTCACCTTACCAGTGAGATTACTAGCCAGATTACCCGAGGAGTGACACCGAGCGAGAGCCAGCGAGATTTGTGAGGCAAAAATCTCCTCTGCGCTACCAGCGAGAATCGTGTCGCTACTCACGCTCCAATTTCTCAGCGATACCAGCTTCCTGATGACACCCGACAGTAGAGTTTCCTCCTTTTCTCTTTGTTCTCACTTCTGTCAGTTCAAAGTCACATTTCCAGCCAGATTTAGAACTTTTTTCCTTCTGCAAACTTGTAGAGAAACATGTTTTCTAGCTTACCTCAAATTTTCGTGGCTTAACTCATTATGGTTCGTTAGATATTACAAGTTTTCTCCGCACTACTTCAGATTGCACATAAATTTTGTATCAGTAACTTCCAGCTAAAAGTTTACATATTTCTATTCCATGTCAACTCAGGAACCCTTCATAAAAGTTGTTCAAGATTGAGTTAACTTACTAACCTCAAAATTTCAGCCTAAAATTCGATCTCTTCAGCTCGATATTCACCAAACACCAAACCTGGTTTGAACTGTGCGACAGCAGATGAAGCTTCTGTTTCAGCTTCAGTTTTTAACACTAACACGAGTAGATTCCCCTACAAAATCCACCGAGACACCCACTTCTACTTCCCTATGTAGTTCGTCTGAAAAGTGAAACCGACTCAAGTTCTCGAAGTGTCTAAAATGATTAAATATTTAATTCATTTTTCCTTTATATATATATCACTGACTTAAGCTCTCGAAGTGTCCAGAATGATTGAATATTAATTTATTTACTTTTATATATATCACCGACTTAACCCTCCAAGGCAGGCTGGCGCACTAGCTTCTCCTTTCTTACTTCAACGCAAGGCACCCTTAACGCCACCTACCCTAGCACCTTCATCCATCAACCACGCTCAACGCATGGCACCCTCAACGCCTCCTATCTTCAGCGCATGCAACAGTCATTCATACAACTATCTTCGTCGCGTCAAGACCACTCTGTCTTCGACGCAGAGTGACTTCAGCGCATGGCTGTCTTCGACATAGAGTGACTTCAGCGCGTGGTTCAAGCACATTTCTTCCCCTGCCAATGATCACTTATCCTTCGACGCGGGCAGCTACTTCAGCTCACAACCCTTCGTGATTCAATCAACAACCCATGGTTTCTCAAATAGATCAACTTTCCTCTTCATTCACCAACTCATAGTCTTGGCCAACAGTTAGCCAAAATTTTGCTCTCCAACAATTTTTTCTCTCATTCTCGGCTACTTCCTATGCGTCCACCTTTACTATGCGTTACCTCAGTCTTGACCATGTGTCCAACATGGTCTTTGATTTCTTTCCTTCAGACTTTTCAATGCATCGGTTTTTAAAAGTTGGATGTCACAATGAGTGGCTAAACTCTTTAGTTTTAGGGTTTTGATGATTTGTTTATGAATTTATGTTGATTTTTGTAGACTTTCATGGTTTCGTTGGAATGATTATGTTTTTCATTGTTATTGTGTTTAATTCTTGTGGATTGGCCATCCTCACATGTTAGGTTAGATGTATGATTGAGAGATTGTATGTTTAACTTGATCTATAACAATGAATTGTTGTTAATCTATCACGAGAGTAGTTAGGTTGACAATAAAAGTTGCTAAAGACTATTTTTAATACCATGTAATTTTGTATTGGTTTTAAGAGATTAATAATCAATCGAGTTGCATGAGAAAGGGTTGTTTTTGAGAGAAAATAACTTGGAATTAAGTTTCTAGACTTAGGCATATGAATTACAATAAAATCCATGAAATCTATAATATTGCATGATGAAATAAACAATGATTCATTACCCTAGAACTCTCTTTGACTCTTGTGTTTCTCCCTTTGATACTTTCCTTATTTGATTTGTATTTTCCATAACTTATAATATTCAATTTCAATCCTCAAATAAAATTGATTCAACTCTAGAATAGCTAAGTAACTTAAACCTTCCCAATTGGATCTCTAGTGGAACGATATTCGGACTTAACCGTCTTATATTATAACTTGACCCGTACACTTGCGGTTAACACTCAAACTGCGCATCAAGTTTTTGGCGCCGTTGCCGGGGATCCAAAGAACAGTTTTTGTTATTTAATATTGATTAGATTTGATAGATCTTAATTTGGGGTGTATATTATTTGGTCGTTTATTTATTTTGATTTTGATTTTATTTTATATATTTTTTTTCCATTTTTATTTTATTTTATTTTTTTAATTTTTAATTTTCTTTATTGATTATTTTGTCGGTTTATGCCTCGAGATAATACTAATATTCTCCCTCTTGATCCCGAGATTGAAAGGACGTGTAGAAGAAACCTAAGGGTTCAACACAATCACATCGAGGAGATGGCGGAGGAGATACCAAAGGCAATTCGGGACTACTTCCAACCGACATTACCGGAAAATCAACCCGACATTATAAATGTACACATCAATGTCAACAACTTTGAGTTGAAACCAGGGTTGATCCACATGGCTAGAGAGCTAGCCTTTAGAGGAAGAACCAATGAAGATCCTCACAAGCACTTACGATCTTTCTTAGAAATATGCGGAACGGTAAAGATGAATGGTGTTTCAACGATGCAATTAAACTAAGACTTTTTCCTTTCTCTTTACAGGACCGTGCTAAGGATTGGTTGGAAACCATACCTCCGGATAGCATCACAACGTGGGAGATCTTAGCTCAAGCTTTCTTGAACAAATATTTTCCACTTGCTAAATCTCAAAGACTAAGGACGGAGATTGGAACATTCCGCCAACTTGAAGATGAACAATTATATGAGGCTTGGGAGAGGTATAAGGATCTCTTGAGAAGGTGCCCTCAACATGGTTACCCGATTGGTTGCAAATTCAACTCTTCTACACTGGATTAGCAAGCTCAACCAAATCCATACTAGATGCAACCGCCGGAGGGTCAATTTTTTCAAAGAATGCTCAATAGGCCTATACCATACTAGAAAACTTGGCTACTACATCGTACAATTGGCAATGTGAACGGTCTTCTCCAATCATCCCAAAAGCCACCGGACTATATGAGATGGACGAGGTAAGTTCTTTAAAAGCTCAATTGGCTTCTCTTACTAATGCTTTATCTAAATTTTCTCAAGGAAGCCAAGTCCAAGCAAGTCCATCATCCATAGCTTCCCTTGCGGCCATGGCAAGTCAACAAGAGCCTAATGAGTTAGAAGTAGCCAATTATGTGGATAGAGGACAATATCAATGTCAACAACAACTTCCAACTCACTATCATCCCAACTTGAGGAATCATGAGAATTTTTCATATGCTAACAACAAGAATGTGTTGCAAGCACCTCAAGGATTCAATGGAGCGGGGAATGCAAAGACATCATCATTAGAGGACATAATGCTTGACTTTGTCAAAGAGTCAAGATCAAGGACAACCACATTGGAGAATTCGGTCCAAGCAATTGCAAGCACCGTTCAAAGCCAAGGTAAGGCACTTCAAAACTTAGAGGTTCAACTTAGTCAAATGGCAACTTCCCTCCAAACAATGCAAAAGGGTAAGTTCCCTAGTTGTCCCGAGATAAACCCAAGGGAAGCCGTGACTTTGAGGAGTGGGAAAAAGCTATCCACTCCCTTGATCAATGATGAAGATGATGAGCTTCCACAAGAAGAAGAGAAGCCATCATAGAGGATATTCAACAAAAAGAGAGTGCATCTAAGGAAAAGGAGAAATCAAAGTCCAACATAGGGAGTACTTCTAACTCTACTTCTTTTATCCATAATACTTTGCCTTTTCCTCAAAGATTTCAAAAGAAAAAGATTGATGCTCAATTTTCAAAATTCTTAGACATATTCAAAAAGTTAGAAATCAACCTTCCTTTTGCAGAGGCATTAGAACAAATGCCTAAGTATGCCAAATTCATGAAGGATGTATTGTCTAAGAAGAAAAGGTATGGAGATTATGAAATGGTTGCACTAACCGAAGAATGTAGTGCGGCACTACAAAAGAAATTGCCTCCAAAACTAAAGGATCCAGGGAGTTTCTCTATCCCTTGTCATTTAGGCAACAATAAAGTTACTAAAGCACTTTGTGATCTTGGAGCTTCCATTAATTTAATGCCTTTATCCATGTTTAGGAAGCTCAATGGAGGAGAGGTGCAACCAACTACCATATCTTTGCTTTTGGCCGATCCATCATTTGTTCATCCCTACGGCATTGTGGAGGACATCTTGGTGAAGGTAGACAAGTTTATCTTCTCGGCGGACTTTGTGATATTAGACATGGAGGAAGATGCCGAAGTCCCCATAATCCTTGGGAGACCATTCTTGGCCACCGGAAGGGCCCTCGTCGATGTGCAAGATGGAAAGCTCACATTCCGTCTTAACGATGAGGAGGTAACATTCGACATTTATAAAACCCTTAAGCATTCGGATGTAGAAAGGTATGAGCATCATGAGTCAAGCACAAAGGTAACATCGCCACTCTCTTCAAATAAAAACTCTATGCATGATGAGCCCCCTTTGAATGGTAAGACTAATGACATGCTTGATGTTAAAGTAGAAAGTTCTATGAAGCATGTTTTTAGTTGTGATATTTCTCCTAGTTCTTCATACATGTCTCCCAAACCTATAACAAATTATGAACAAATTATGGAGAAGCATGATAAAAATGAAGTGGTGAGTCCGTTAAAATCTAAGCATGATGATTCTTTAATAAGTCTTGACCACATTAGAAACGATGATGTCCAATTTGATAATGATTTATTGACTAACTCACTAAAGACTAATGAATATGTTTGTGAGTGTAAATGTGGGCGAATAATAAAAGTTGTAGGTGATCCAAAGCATGAAAGGAAGAAACCACCTTGGGATCCACCGTGATTCGTGAGCCCTGTCTAGCTAGAAGACGTTAAACCAAGCGCTTATTGGGAGGCAACCCAATTTTATTGCTTTCTTTACTTTTTTTTATTTATTTTCAATAAATCTTGGAGTCACTCATATGCTTTATCTCTCAGGAACGTGGTTTATCACACAAAGTACTCCTTACACCAAGCCTATTTGGTGGCTTCCCGCTTGCTCCCAGGCTTGCTCTTTCCTTATTAGATGCTCTTATGCATTGGGGACAATGCATGATTCTAAGTTTGGGGTGGGAGGTGTCTTTCGTACTTTTGTGTGTTTTCTTATCCTACTATGCATGTTTGTGAAGTGTTAATGATCATATGCATGTCAATTTTGAAAAAAATTTTGAAAATTTTGGAGCTTTCAAAGTTAATGGGAATGTTGTTTATGGTGGTGTGCCTTGATGTTGATTGCCCATGATGAGATTCGAATTTGCATGATAGATGACTTATTAATGGAAATAGAATAGCACTATCTTGAGTTAAATTCATTTAAGTCCCTCTTAAAATTTCTCATATTCTTGAGCACGTAGCCACTTTAATTTAAAATCTTAATTGAAAAAAGATTAAGTTGGGTGTATTTGGTTGTCACTCCGAAAGGCCCCACCGGTTAGAGAGTAGAAATGCATGATAGCTTGTAATCTTAGACTAAGGAAAAAGAAAAGAGTATACATGCCTTGAGAAAAGAAAAAGTGTACACAAAATATAAGAGCTTTATTTGTCTACCTTTTTAAATGAGAAACTTGTAATAAGTATGCATGGATAGGGGTAAAAAGAGCTGCCTTTGCTGTGATCAGTAAGGACGTCTGGGAATTGACTAGGTACGAGTCCCTACAGTGAATATGTGAAAGCTAGTGCCTCTAGGTAAAAGAATGCAAGTTTAGGCCCATGAAAAAAATATATGATTGAAAGGCACCTTAGTGGACATATTACTCACTTGAAATGTACGAAAGCTTGAAGATTGGTGCATGAGCTAGAGTAGGGGGAAAACTAAAGAAACTCTCTTAAGTCCTAATTTGAGTTCTAGTATTTTAAATTGAAGAGGGCTTGCACACACACACATGGGAGATAGCAAGATTTGGCCTCGAATGATTATAACAATATAGATATGCTAGCATGTTTCTACTTAAGCTCTAAATGCTATTCTCTGAGACATGAGTCAATTGCACACTTCTTCGTCTAAACTCCCTATTATTGATTCTATTCTTTACTCGGGACTAGCAAATCTCTAAGTTTAGGGTGTTGATAAGCACTTGAAAAGTGCTTTCTATTCTCTCAAATTAAGGGAGTTTATATTAGATTTCACTTGTTTGCTAGTGTTTTTCAGGTTAAAACGAGGAAAATTAGAAGAAACGACTAAAAGATCAAAACCGAGCAAGAATACAGCGAAAAAGAGCTGAAAAACTAAAAAGGGCGAATTTTGGGATAGCGCCGCGGCGCTAAAACATAAACGCATCATTCTGCACGCAAAGTAGCACCGCGGCGCTGAAACATGAACGCATCGTTCTGGACGCAAATTAGCATCGCGACGCCGAGATGGCACTGCCTCGACGCATCCTTGTTGAACGCATGACAGTGTCGCGGCACTTGGACGGCGCAGCCGCGGCGCTAATGCCCGAGAACAATATTTCTGAATGCATCATAGCGTCGCGGCGCTAAAACCCGAGAGCAACAATTTTGGATGCAGCCATAGCGCCGTGGCGCTATAGACCAGCGCCGCCAACTTTCCTTCAATGAAAAATTTGTATTTTTGGTAAATTTTTGGGCGGCCAAACTCTATAAATTTGGGGGTTTCCAACAGCCCAAATCATCAAAAAGAAGATAAAAGAAAATCAAAGCAAAGCAAAGAAGTTACAGACCTAAAGAGGCACAAAAAGGAGAGAATTAAGTAAGAGTTCAAAGAGTGAGTTAGTTGCAAGGAAGAGGAAAAGAGTTCGAGATAGTCTTGGTGCTCTTCGATTTCCGACGTGAGAGCCAAGGAGATCGTGACGGTGCTACCTCAATCAAGAGCCTCTTTTCAGTAGAGTTTCCCTTTCTTTACACTCTTTCTTTGTTTATTTTGCTTAAACATGTTGCTTCAAGCTATGAGTGGCTAAACTCTTTAGTTTTAGTGTTTTGATGATTTGTTTATGAATTTATGTTGATTTTTGTAGACTTTCATGGTTTCGTTGGAATGATTATGCTTTTCATTATTATTGTGTTTAATTCTTGTGGATTGGCCATCCTCACATATTTGGTTAGATGTATGATTGAGAGATTGTATGTTTAACTTAATCTATAACAATGAATTGTTGTTAATCTATCACGAGAGTAGTTAGGTTGACAATAAAAGTTGCTAAAGACTATTTTAATGACATGTAATGTTGTATTGGTTTTAAAGATTAATAATCAATCGAGTTGCATGAGAAAGGGTTGTTTTTGAGAGAAAATAACTTGGAATTAAGTTTCTAGACTTAGGCATATGAATGACAATAAAATCCATGAAATCTATAATATTGCATGATGAAATAAACAATGATTCATTACCCTAGAATTCTCTTTGACTCTTGTGTTTCTCCCTTTGATACTTTCCTTATTTGATTTGTATTTTCCATAACTTATAATATTCAATTTCAATCCTCAAATAAAATTGATTCAACTCTAGAATAGCTAAATAACTTAAACCTTCCCAATTGGATCTCTAATGGAACGATATTCGGACTTAACCGTCTTATATTATAACTTGACCCGTACACTTGCGGTTAACACTCAAAGTGCGCATCAATGGGCAGCAGCTAAGCACTGAAGTTATTATGAAGGTTCATTGAGCTGATCAAAAAGTCCTCGAGTATGGTAAAGCATGTGCGGGAGAGGCCGTTAAGCGTTAAAAGTTACTATAAGATGTTATGCGTTGAATGATTATTATGTGCTAGTAAGGACCTTAGTGTTGGTAAGAAGTCTTCGGTATATCGAAGCGAACGCAGAAAAGGTCATTAAGTGTTCCAAGGTAACTATGTGTTGAGGAGTTGATGCGTTGAGGGTGGCTATTAGCTATGCGTCGAGGAGCTTCTGTGTTGAAGTTGGCTACGATGGGTTGTTAAGGTTATGTGTTGAGGAGCTTAACTCCATGGTAAATAGAAAGGTAACCTCGATCTCGGGTAAATGCATAGGAAGTAGTTAAGGAAGGAAATGTAGCTTTGGCGAAGGTAGGACAATAAGAAAAAGGTATAAAGTTAAGTCTCGAGAAGAAAGGATAAACGCATAAGGAGAAACCGGGAGGGAGGGGGGTGGGGATATACTCAAGTGTTGGAAAGTAAAGGTGGAGAAGTAACTTAAAGACTGGAGCAGGAGGTGGACACATATTAATCTATCATAAGAGAAATAGTTTAAGTGCAAGGAAAAGGTTAAAGGAATAACCTTGGGATATAACTCAAGGACGCATAGAGGGATAATTAAGGAAATCTTGAAGACAGATGGTGTTGTGGTGTATTTGTATGTATAAATTGTCCTAACGCAAGGTGTTAAATGATGTGATTATGCGTTTAACATATCATGCTTTGAACATGCTATGCGTCCTATTACTGTGCATTGGTGATCTTGTCAAGTTTTCCTATCCTTTACCCAAGTATAAGCAAAGGAGTAGGTTTTCTCGGTGAGTCCGAGGTCGAATACAGGTATTATATTGATTCAGTATTTAGTTGGATTTCATGCATTACAGAGGTAACCAAGAAATAGTTGAGAGAGTTGTTTTTAATCTACGGAAAGTGATTGTTTGTACACTAGACTAAAATTGTGAAAGATGGAAAGCATGCGACACAGCAAATTCAACTAAAGATGAGAATGAATGGATAAAGAAAGGGTTCGGGTTGATTAACATCTGACGTCGGAAGCGCATAGTAGCATTCTATTCATACTTGTGACTCTTCTCCCGGTTGTTAGCCGCTATGCGTTATATGTCTATAACGCATAGGAGAGTGTTAAGAACCAAGGTTATCCCCATAGACAGGTAACACTACTTGGCCCTTGTCAATTGAGTTCCACAATCACTTACCCTCTCAAGCAGTTTGATTATTACTACTTATATCGATTTGTCAGATGGACATAAGCATCGGATTAAGATTGCAATTGACAAGATAAAATAGTTACACTATGGTTCCTAGTTAGATGCTAACGCAACCCTAGACCCTTGAGTGATTAGTTACTCATGGTTTGAAAGTAAAAAGCGAAAGTTTAGAGAAATGAGTACACATGGAAGATAATTATATTGATGAAATGGGATACAATTTTCGTTAAGTTCAATGTCTTGACACAAATCTAAAATAAGATAGAAACAATAAGAAAGAAGCAGGGAAGGCGTCAATATCTTGAGTCGCCCGGATGGAAGCGTGAGGTTCTGCTGTGAAGTGGTCTGGCGGAGGGAAGACTCTTCTCTCTCGAGCTATTCGTCTCCGGCTGAAGTCTGAGAGAACTCTGCTATCACTTATGGAGTTCTTCCGAGAATCAACAACCCTTTCTCATCTCGCAGAGCTGCCCTTTTTTTAGATGATGCGTCCGCAATTAATGACAAATCTGCTTGATTGGCGGCGAGATTGATACTATGCGTCCATCTCGGCTGATTGCGTGATTCTTGAATCAATTAAGATCCACCACTTTAGCCACAAATCATGTTTGTCAATCATCCGTCAATCTCTCAAGATTCTGATTTGATTCTCGCGCCTTGCATTAATGGTCGTCTATGCGTCTATGAATGACCGATGTCAACGCGGCGTAGGTTGCTAACGCGTAGTTATGCGTTGAGTTGTTGTTAACGCATCGTCTGGTTCCTGCGTTAAGAAGTCATCAACGCATCGTTTGCATTCCTGTGACAAAACATGCGTTTTAGGCTCAAAAAATGGTAAAATCATTTGTCTTCATAAAAATACATTAGTATAACGTAAAGGAAGATTTCTTAATAAAATTAACATAACGCATGCTTCTCTATTTAATCTCTATTTATCTAAGAAAAATGCTATCATAACTTGTATTTCTACAAGTTATCAGATGGTCATGGACGCAGGATGAAGTAAAGGTAAACGCAAGAGGGCAAATGCATAGAGGAAGAACTTGAGTTGGATAGGGTAAACCACATTGTCAAAAGGGGTGATTGTACAAGAGAAGGATTTATAGCTAAGAATGGACATAAGGAAAAAGAGTTGGACGCATGATAGTATGCGGTCAAGGCAGACGCATGGTATTATATGATAAGGTGAAACGCATAGTAGTATTCGTTTGAGACGTAGACGCCTAGTTGAATGTGGTGGAGAAATGGGGGTTAAAAGTAGCAAGGCTAAGAGTAAGGAAGGAGAGTAAAGAAGCTAAAATCTGGAAGAAGATTACATGAACGCATAGGGAACACGGGGTTGAATGAATAGTTTGAATATTAGATTTTGATGGACGCATAAGATAAGCTTAAAGAGACTAGGTGGCTTCATATAGATTTGACACCTTATCAGTAGGAGGTGTTAGAAGGCAAGATAAATGTTTCATGCAAGGTGACGCTTGAATTAATGCATGGTTAGTCAGACATGCAGCATGACATGTGGCAATCAAGTGGCAAAAAGAGAGGGGAGGTAGGATGGCAAGTCCTCTATAAATAGGACCCTAAGGAAAAAGTAACGACTGATGATTCTGAAGTAAGAATTCTTGAGAGAAAGGGAAGAAAGAAGGTATTCTTGACAACTTAGCCATCTGGTGTTAAAGAAGTTGTCTTGCGTCAAAGAGGAGTCGGCCTTGCGTTTAAGACGAACTCAACGTTCAAGGTGAATGCCGCGTTCGAAGACAGGCGATGCGTTCAAGAGAGGTCGACGCATCCGAAAAAGTAAGAAGAGTTAGGCTGCACCTTGCGTTGGTCATCAACCTTGCGTTTAAGGGCAAGGTTGCGTCCAACCGAACTAACAGAGGAAATCAGTCTTGCATTCCAGAGTTAGAACGCTGTGTCCAACTAAGTTGCCAGACAAGGGAAACAACTACCTTGCGGGTTAGAAGCTCAAGCTTTGCGTTCAAGGAGCTCGGAAAGGCAGAATTTGAAGGAAAAGAGGATATTTCTTAAGCGATTTGTGAGTGACTCTTTTCTTCCTTTCAAAACGGAATTTATTGAAAATCTTCTTATGAGATATGGTTTCGAGATGACTGTTTTTTTGAAAAGCATGATGTTTGACTATATTGTTCACAAAGGCATGTTGCGAGATGTTTATTCTGTTTCTATGAAAGGTTTCATATGAACTATTTATGTAAACTGGTTTCTAAAATGTTTTAGAGGAAGCTCAGTGCTGAGGGACATGAGAAGGCACGTGAATTTCCCCGGGACCCAGTACTGAGGGACATGAGAATGTACTTGGGCAACCCGCCATATTCCTATGTGCACATAGAGGTTGATTTGGCTAATGCGTCGAGTTTTGCTCCGTATTGAGCCAGGGATAATTTCGACGTTGGGTGTATTGAGTCTTGCTCCACCTCAACTAAGGTTGTTTTCGACGTTGAGAGTATTGAGCCTTGCTCCACCTCAACTAAGGGAAAGATTGAGAAACCAGATGGATTTTCTATATTTATTTTAAAACGATTCTATACGATATGGAACGTGTAAGCACTGACTTGTAATACCAAGTTTTGGGGTGCGGTAATGCGATTTGTGGCTATGCGTTGCAAGAGGAGAAGTATCCGTGAATGAGAGGAAAAATTTTTGGAAGGTAAACTTTTGGCTAAGTGTTGGCAAAGCCCATGCGTCGAAGGATAAGTAATTTGGCGGGGGAAGAAATGTGCTTGAACCATGCAATAAAGTCACTCTGCGTTGAGGACAGTCATGCGCTGAAGTCGATGCGTTGAAGACAGACATGCGTTGAAGTCGCTCCGCGTCGAAGATAGAGTGGTCTTGACGCGACGAAAATAGTGGTGTATGATTGAGATGTATGCGTCAAAAATAGGAGGCGTTGCAAACGACACCATACGTTGAGTGTGGTTAGTTGCTGAAGGCATTGGAGGAGAAGTTTAACATGAGTGCCTCGCGTCGAGGTGAGAACCCTGCGCCAGCCTGCGGGTTAGGGGTAAGTCAGCAACATAAATCTTGGTGTTTGTGAAGGCTAAGTCGGTAGTATATATAGTTGGATTAATTAAATGTTTAATCATTTTTAAGACATTTTGGAGAGCTTAAGTCGGTTCCATATTTCAGACAAACTTCAGGAGAAAATTGAGGAAGGTGTTTTTGTAGATTTTGGGCGAAATTCAACTCGTTTTGGTGTTGAAAACGGAGCTGGAACAGAAGATGGATTGTAGTCGCACAGACTGAACAGTGGTTGATATTTGGAGTAGAACGTATAGAGGAAGCCGACTTTAGAGCTGAAATTTGGAGGCAGTAAGTTAAATAATTCCTAACAATCTTGTGAAGGATGGTAAATGAAATTGAAGTTAATTATGTGAATCTTTAGAGAAAAGCAGCACTTACAAGATTGTTAAGCAATCTGAAGCAGCATGAAGTTATTTCGGAATAACGAGAGAACGAAGAAGAGTTAAGCCTTGAAATTTTGAGGTAAGCTATAAAACTCAATTCTCTATAAGTTTGTAGAAGAGAATAAGTTCTAAATCGGTCTGAAATTATAACTTTTAATAGATTGAGGTAAGAACAAGAGGAAAGAAAGAAAACACAGTGCAGGGTGCCGCTAAGAACCAAGTATCGGCACGATGTCTAAGTACTGATAGCGAGACGAGTGTTGCTGAGACGCAAAAGAGTCTTCCGTCTCACAAAACTCGCTAGATATCGCTGGGTGTCGCTGCTAAGGTAAGGTAACGTTAGTGTCGCTCAATCTAGTATCGCTAGTAACAGATTCTGTTGGGTAGTATTGCTAGAATTCTCGCTATGATGTTTTAGTTTGGAAAAGGAGGAGGTTCAATGTTAAGTAACGCAAGGTAAAATGTTTATTGCAGGCCAGGAAGAGATAGGGAAGGCATATAACCCACGCAAGACCTAGGAAGAGTTGTGAGTGACTACTTTATTCTTCAATTCCTTTTTATTAAAAATGTTCTTATGAAATATGATTTTGCGATGAACTATTTAAAAGTATAATGTTGATTGTATTTCTTACAAGGCATGTTATATGTTTTTCTAAGTGGATAGAAAGCATTTTCTGTTATGAAAGATTATTGAACAAAGATATGCATGATTTTCTATGAAAGGTTTTCCATATGAACTATTCATGTAAACGGATTCTAAAATGTTTTAGAGGAGGCTCAGTGCTCAAGGACATGAGAAGGCACGTGAGTTTCCCCGGGACCCAGTACTGAAGGACATGGAGAAGGTACTAGGGCAACCCGTCATATTCCTATGTGCAATAGAGGTTGATTTGGCTAGTGCGTCGAGTTGCTCCGCATTGAGCCAGGGATGATTTCGACGTTGAGTTCGTTGAAGCGTTGCTCCGCCTCAACTAAGGGAAAAGTCTTGAAAAACCAAACTGTTACTGTTTCACTTCCTTGGAAAACATTCATATATGATTTGAAATTGGATTTACGAGATTGATGAATTTGTGAAAAGTATGTTTTAGTGAATAATTTGTTAAATCCTTGTTTATCTGAATTATGGGACATGTCTATTTTCAATAAAGTCCGTTTTACAAAGATGGTCACTCACTGGGCTATTAGTTTATGTTTTTCAATGTGTTCTTTTTTCCCCCCAGGTATGTGAGGACGTTCCGGTGCTGCCTACTTCAGCTACCTTTGCATAAGTTCGAGTTCTCAAAATTCAGTCAAGTTATGAGGAGTTGTACGTGTCTATAAACCTTATGTAGATGGCA